>OY735231.1:34725996-34881723 GCA_963457665.1 Thysanoteuthis rhombus | reverse complement strand
ATTTTCCAATCAGTGTTTCAATTTAATTAACCATCAAACTTGATGATAATCTATGCTAAATACTATTATGCAAATTAATTTTCGGTAGAGGTCACACTAGATTACAAATGGAGGTCAATATCAGGTTCGGAGCTGGTATAGGTTATATTTGACCAATTCACCCCATTCTGCAAAGAATGTTAAGGACACTTAGAGAAAAACAAACCAGACCGAATGAACCAGACAAAAACTGGGTACTACTACAATAGGTAGGCGTGTCTGTGGATGCCACACTTATATAGGTAGAGATGCACCTGTGTATGAAAAGACATGTTATATAGAGGGGAGCCGTTTATTATAATCACGGATAATATTATCAAACAGTTATTGTTTGTTATCAAAATCAGTCAGTACAAATCACTATATTAAAATGAATTCTGAAATTTACCAAGACATATTAGCTATATTAATTTTCTCATAATGAAGAATTGTTCATAATAATTAATGTAAATTGTTCTAATTTTTATATCCTTCACTTAATGTTGCGGGAAATAGTGATTTGGACCTTAAAAGGGACCTCGAAGGTCAGCTCAACCTATCCTATGCTGATCCTGGATCCAGTTCGCCTTACAGACAAATCTTTAGACCACAGGATGTAGGCGTTACGGAGTCTATGAGACATATACACAAACAAATATTTGTCAGTTTCATAGTTCATAGTATTAGATCCTGGTTTGAGGTGTGTGCCGTCCTGATGGGGTGGTGATGGTGGTGGTACATGCAATTTCATTTTAGGAAATCTGTATAAAATATAATTTAATTTCCTACATCATTATATAAATATCTTTTATTATCTTTAATATTTTATTAATACATATATGTATGGAGTCAATAAGCCCATAGCCTAATGAACATTTATTTCACACAAAAATCTTTTCAACATAATGTTGTTCTTTGTCAATGCACTTGACTGAAGGCTTCTACATTTATCGTATGGCTTGACTATTATACATGAAATTCTCAGATCAAAATATAAAAACTACAGATTTATTGATCAATCCTAGTATATGTGTATATATATATATATGTTTTTAAAATCCTGGAAACAGTTTCATGGTAAACAATTGATGATCCCAACAAGAGAAAATTTACACATCGTACCATAAGAACAAAGTATAAGGAAAACAGGGAAAAAAAACATTGAAGAAAATTACATAAATTGCATTAACAGGTATTGGAAATGAGTGACTGAAGTGACACAAAAATTCTTTTTCAATTTCTCATGTTTAATGTTTTAAGTCATAAAGCTTTCCAGTATATATATATATATATATATATATATATATATATATATATATACACATCAAAGCACAAATCAGTAATTCCATATACGATGTGTGATGGATTTATTTCATAAAGTGCTCTCTACATCTAACATTCAGTTAAAGTAGAGCTATATATATATATAAACATACATACACACATTGAAAAAAATACTGATATATCTAATCAAAAATTGTTTTCATAGACTATGTTATACATATGAAAAATATATATCATAATCAGATTATACATCACTTCATCAAATATATGAAAGAAAACAAATATATATATAACACAAAATATATAATATACTGATCATGAAGAAAAGTGTTTGCGGCACTAATGACACACGCACACACACTCACACTCCTTATTTCTTCCTATCTGAACGTATGCAAATTAGATCCAACATCCACACACACACAAAATCCCCATCACTTCAGAGCAATTTTGAAGCTTCATAAAAGAATTAATTGCCAGTCTGAGACCAAACAGTGCATGCAATTATTACCAAGTGTTTATAAGATTCTGTTAAACGATTTGAAAAAGAAGGAACGGAGGTAGACCAAGAATAATCAAGGTAACCAAAGTATATGTAATATATATATATATATATATATATACAATAAGTAATTATTAATAGAAAACCGATGAAGATTCAGTAAAGTGGGATTATCTATACTTTTTTTTCATTTTGATATACAGAATTATGAATCATTTTTTTTTGATTTTTGATTTCATGACTACTTTTTGCTTACATCTTAATCAGTTGCTTTTTATTAAAACTTTCGGCAGTGAGTAAACAGCGTCAATCAGAACATGAAGAATAAGTTGCAGGTAGGATTTGAATCCACACCCCTTATGAAGGAAGCAAAGGAAATTCAAATGGCAATGGACTAGCCATGTTGCAAGAATGGCACACAACTGATGGACGTCAGGACTCTAAATATCGATGCCCAGTGATCAGATGTGGAACCCGAGGCCAGACAAACTGGATAGGTTCAGAAGGTATTGGTTCTGTGATGTTCATAATAGAGAGATCTGCCGGATCCTGGGGAAGATATATGTCCAACGTCAGACGATAAAAGATTGATGATGAGAATGCAGAAATCCAAATGAGGTAAAAAGTAATCATGAAATTAAAAACTAAGATAGCGAGATCATCTAATTTTGAATCACTTAGATGATACTACATTAATCCTAATATACTGAAGCTGTTTCCTCATTTCAAGTTTGGAACTAATAAGACAGGCTGGATGGCAAGATATTCATACGATTGAATAATTACACGATTGAAACTTGCTTTTTCAAAAGATATAAAAATGCTTTTTTCAAACTAGCATAATTTTTTTTTTTGATAAGAATTCCTGGAAATTTGGGGGAATTTTAGGATGTTTTTTTTTTTTACTACAAAAGAGAAGAATTTCAACACACACGCATATATTCACAAATGAGTACATGCACACATAAAGATAGACTCACACATACAGATAAGTACACAACTATTTTACTTGATATTTGATACATGTATGGCAGATAACCACTGGACATAACAAATCACAACGTGGATCCCCAGAGATCAGGTGCGAGGCTGTGGCCAACAGAAAGTAAGATGGCGTGACAAGCAAGATGAAATTTAAAAAGTACTGACTCTGCGATGTCCATGATAGAGAGGTCTGGCAAATTTTAGGGAAGGTCTATGTCCAATGATGGACGCTAACTGACAGATGATGATGATGATACTCAATGACAATTACTATTTTATTATACAAAGACAAGAGAAATAACAGCATCCAATGGAGGAAGAAATAAACAGGAACTGGGTGTGATAGAGAGAAAGACATACAGGCCACCTCTACTGTTTGCAATAGGGTGCTTAGGATGGTGGAAATCAAAATTATAATGTGGCTACAAAATAGCTAAATTTAGCTCCCGGTTCCATAGACTGAACTGTAAAACAGCTAGATTTAGCTCCAAAATAGCTAGATTGAGCCACCAAAATAGTCAGATTCAGCTTTAATTTAGCTAAAAAATAGATAGATTTAGCTCTAAATTCCATAGATTGAACTGTAAAACAACTCAATTTAGCTCCAAAATAGCTAGATTGAGCCTTT
Source organism: Thysanoteuthis rhombus (assembly GCA_963457665.1). Lineage (NCBI taxonomy): Eukaryota > Metazoa > Mollusca > Cephalopoda > Oegopsida > Thysanoteuthidae > Thysanoteuthis > Thysanoteuthis major. Next base: position 34,878,307 of record OY735231.1, on the reverse strand, counting down.
TTAAAAAGTCAGATTTAGCTTTAAAATAGCCAAATTTAGCTTCATAATATCTAGATTAAGCTTGAAAATAGCTTGATTCAGCTCCAAAAAATCTAGCTAGATCTACTTTCAAATAACTAAATTCAGTTGAAGACTATAATGTAGTTGGCTTTATTGGATCACATCACCTGCATTATAATGTAGAACACCTGTACTACAAAATTTCCCATCTCTCTATTCCTGAATCCACTTGAAAAAACTTGAATCAAAATAGCAGCTTCCCTGTTGATGGGAGCACATGGTGGCAGATGCAGTTGCAACATTGTTTCTCCCCCTGCCAAAATCAGCTGCAACTACTGCTCCCTCACCCACTCCCATGACATCTTTCCCCCTAAATAAGATTTGCACTTCTTATATCAATCGGGAAAGAAGGATCCAGAGAAGAGCAAGGGGTAGAATTCCACAAGAAATATAGACAGACCACACGGTTGGTTGCCTGATGTTGCTAAAAGGGGAGACAATCCTAGTTTCATCACAGCAACTCACTCAACACGGGCATTGGAATAGCATCAAATTTGGAAATAGTGCCAGACCTAGAGGCAAAGATTTACTCCAGATTTATTCGATTTCCGAATTACAACGGCTGTGTTGGCTAAATCTGTGATAGAGCTCAGATTGTCTCCCCTTTTAGCCGAATCTGACAAATCTGACTGACTTTGCATTGAAGCTACAAAACAGCCATCTAATCGTACAAGACAAGGCTGCAAGTCACCCTCGGGATGAAGCTCTCCACCCAATACTAAATGGCTTTCTGAATGACTTCAAAAAATCTTTCAGTGCTCAAGAAGGAGATCAAGTGACTATTTAACAGCCACTTCCATCCGACATACACATCAGTCACATCCAGTGCCTGTGAGCTTCAAGATCTGTCTTCCCTTTACCTACACATTGGATCTGTGATCTTCTTTCTTTTTGCATTCCTAATTCTGTGTCATGATTTGGAAACTTTAAATTCCTCATTTGCTCTTTTTTTATTACTGTATCCCATACGCTTCATCAGTTGTTTCCCAGGTCTCTGCTCCACACAACAAAACAAACTACACGGTGGTATTGAAGATCCTAAACTTGGTGTTGGTTGTCAGATCTGTTGATCTCCAGGCTTTTTTCAGCTGATGGGAAAACCACCCTGTTTTACCGATCCGGGATTTCGCAACAGCATCTACCTCACCTCAGTTCATCAACCATACTGCATCATGATTTGGACTCTCAAATTCCGAGTTAGTTCTTTGATTAGTGATTTCCCTATGCTCAGTCAACTACTCAAAAGATTTGAGCACAGAATGTATGTTGCTTCCATCTAGCATCTTATTCACCAATGCTGTAACCTATTATTTTGATCTCCTTTTTTAAGAGGTCAGTGTACCTTCCTTTTCCTATACACATGATCAGCCATTCTTGACCTAAACCCTTTGTGACCACACATACCAACTCAGGCAGTAGATTTTACATACCCAAATATAGCTAAGAAATCTGCTTTGGAAATGAGCAATGGGGTGCTCATTTATTAACATGATTCTGAAGAAAAATACCAAGGAGGTTCTATTCAGATATTTTTTGTAATTTCCAAGTAAAGATTGCAAGGTTTTCTGTAAAACGGTAAGAAAGTTGTATGAAAAATTCTACAGTCCAAAATGGCCGCCATTGGATGACGTCATCCTATGCAAATTGGGTATTTTTTCCAACATAAACCTTGTGCCACACTGATCATTTAATTCCTCTATAGCTACTTTCTATCGCACACCATTCTCCCTCTATAGCCTAAAGTATTAAAGTCTCTCCATGAATTAGTTTCCCCATTGTTCTTTTCTATGTTGAGTGAACAATGAAGTCTCAAATCTACGCCTGCTACTATGAAATATCAACTACACTTTTAAAGACCGTCTTTCCTTCCCTCTCCCTTCCATCCTTTCTCGCCTTCTCCTCCTCCATCTCAGCTTAGCGGACGAACAAAGCAAGTGCCGGTCTCCAAGGCAAAACCCCAACTGACTAACGAATGGTCAAAGTTTTGAAAACTGACCAATCAGGAAGAAGCTGCTATCACAATATACTGACATTAATACCTTCTCTATTTTTCTGGTGGGTCAGCCTTGAACGTTTTACAACTCTCACTTTTTTTTCTGCGGACTAGTCAGCCAGCAAATTAAAGAATTCTTAACACACAGACGTTGATACAAACTGACTTCTTGAACGATAGGATCAGCAACAACCAAAAACTCCCTGTCATGGGAAACTAACCAACAAACAGCATTCTCCGGGAGATCAGTATAAGAAGTGCAGGGATGTCGTGAAATCAACCTCAGAGCGGGTGACATTCCTACAGTCGCCTTGGCAAGGAGAGCACTTTATCGTCGTCAAGAGTAGCCAAAGACCTGTCACACTAATGTAAGGTGTTTTCAACGTCATCTACATCAACCAGCTTCAAGAGTGTGGAAGTGCCAGCAATGCCAACACTCAAGATCAACCTTAGACAAGTGACAACTTTATCTGCCTGGACTGTCAGCGTCGATGTCGCTCACAAATGGGACTAGTCAGCAACTGTTGCAGCCACACCTACCAGCATCATTGAATTTGAAGTGCAGAGAGAAAAAGAGAGGAAATTCATCGGATCCCGCAGCTTAATCATCATTACCATACAGCAATACTTTTTATCTCAGCCACACGCTAAAGTGGTTAGTTCGATTCAGGCAGTCGCTCCTTTCCTGCAACCTTGTGCCAGACTAAACTAAGCCTAATGAACAACTATAGTCAATTTTCTACAAATGAGATATTGAAATATCAATGATATCAACCACAATTTTTCATAAGATATATCAAATTTAGAGCGAGTATGAATTCTGGAATTAAAATCATCTTCCATCTCCAAGAGTGTCTGATGCGAAAGATTAAGGCATCAAGTGCATGCAGTAAAGGTGATACTTTTTATCCCTGCCACTCCATACCACATTTAAATACTACTAGTTCTCAAACACAAACACCCTGCCATTCCCTGCCACAGGTTTCATTATGGCTTCAGAACTAGTAGTACTAAGAAGTGGTACGCATAGTTTTTGCATCAAAATATTTCATTAACTTGTAGCAAAGATAAAAAGTACGGCCGGTACTTCTATCAAGGTTGCAAAGAGTGATTTAGTTATTGAAAACCATCCTGATGTTGAAACGTTCATAAGATTTACTCAGCTTAATATCCTGCTATGATAGCAGAATAAAATTTTTTTTTTTCTTTTTTTTTTACAACAAGCAAATGTCTGGCGTTCTTTTAAATCTCTTCATGCTATGCTCTACACAAGGGCGTCACAAGATATCTTTTGAACGTAGAGGCCAGCAGATAAATCAGCAAAGCCTGAAATCATCGACATAATGTCAGATTTGATAATTTGTAAAATCTTCAACAGTAGAATAGCAATAAACAACCACCTAGATTCAAAACAATTCGTGGCAGTCGGCCAATGAGTACAGACTCTCACACAAATGCAAAGCAGCTGACCAAGAAGCAGAAAGCCAATGAGAGAGTAAGATACACAGAGAGATAGGGTGGTGAAACAATGAGAGAGTGTCAGTCCCGAATCGCAGTCCACAAAGAGAGGTGGTGGTACGTCTGTCCGATATTGCTTGTACAGACATACCCTGTAATAATGCGGTTCATTATAGCGCACTTGGTGATGTATCGCGGGTGGATGATAGACACCAAAAGAAGGTTGCCGTATTTGGCTAGAAGGGGAGATAATCCAAGCTTTATCTTGGAGACTTGCCTAGGGATTGCCTCAAGAGACTAGTATTGGACTTCTGTCTCTATTTCCGAATTTGATGCTATTCCAATATCTGTTCTAGCCAAGTCTCCGAGATAAAGTTTGGATTATCTCCCATTCATGCCAAAATATGGCGACCCTGCCCCAAAATATTGATCTAGCTTCAAAATAATTAAATCAGCAATCTTGGTTATCGTAGCTTGGGTATAACATGGTTGGCTTTCTTGGACCCCAACATCAGGGGGATGCCTGTATCAATCTATTGGCCTATCACAGTACAAATCGGCTAATGTCTGTGGTTAGCAAAAATAATTGAAAGAGATCTTCTACATAAGCTTTACTAACCCAAATTTGATAAGCTGCTGTCCTGGTCAGACAGACCCCCCCAAAGATTTCTGAAAATTATCTTTTTTTTTTCATCCATGCAGCTCATTTAATGGGCATAGAATGTAAAAACAACCTCAGCATTTTGATGAAATGAAAAAAGAGAAATTAAAGTAATGAAAATGAGAGAAATAGTAGGCAATGATAATAGGTCTGGTTAGTCACTTGATAGAAACCATCAGTGACCAACATCTTTCGCCAGTATGACGTGTTAGGGGTGATCACTCGAAAAATTGGGGATAAGGGGTGACTTAAGAAGGAATTACTTCTCCCGCCTTTCATTGGAACACTAAAAAGTCCAATTTTTGAAGAAAAAAATGTGAACACAGACAGATACAAACAAGGGACCACTTCAACATAAACTTACATTGTAAATTGAACCCTCAACCAAAAATCTATTTTGGGGATAAATTTTCAAAATAAAGTGTTTGTTTTTTCTCAAGATAAAATGATAAGTAAATGTTTAAATTTTCAGCCCTCTAGCTCCATTGGCGAGGCCTGTACCCGAGAAACATACATAGATAGCAAGACCAACATAAAAACTGAAGAAACCTATGACAGTTTTGGTTGACGATATCTAATAATGAAAAGAACCTAGATGAGGAAACTTGCCTAAAGCAATCAATGTATAATAGTAACATCATCTCAACCTGGAAAATTTGTTTTACATATATATATATATATATATATATATATATATATATATATCCATATTGTAACATGATTTTAGATACTGAATGTTCAATATTGCCAAGGATAGAGAGCAGGCATATCTGACAGAAAGAGTGCAGTAGAAAGGATTCAAGATCAGAGATCATTAGAATCCAGGCTTCGGAAGTTTCAATGGTGAATGGGGATGACTCAGCATGCCAATTGATTAGTCACTCGTTTGGTCAAGTCCAATTACCGTTTTGTAGGGAATGCAACATTGGAAAACATTATCATGCAACTAACTCAATTACCAAGTCATAACATCTGACCTTGTATTTTCGAATTGATAGTGATGAAGACCAACTCAAAGCCCAGCTATGATCCAGATGCTCTATCAACACTGATAAGTTGATTTGGGCATTTACGGTATCTATCATACAGTCCTTAACCTCATTGTTAAATTGTTTTTTGTCCACTGACCTGTTTACAATACAAGGTCAGCCCAGAAAGTATCCCGCTATTGGATAATAACAGAAAAATAGCCAATCTAGGGCAATGGTGTCTTAGTTTCCTCTGAAGTAACTCATGCACATATCCAAGCATCCCTCACAATTTTTTAAACTGTCTGCAAGATCTTTTTGTAGGACCACCATCAGTTGCCTTGTCACATTCACCTAAATTTTGTCCATGGTCTGAAATATCCTCCCTTTTTAACGTTGGAGAGCCAGAAAGTGAAATCTGGACTCTAGGGAGGTGACAAACCTAGGTGATATGATGTCCTCCAAAATACTCTGCACAATACATGAAGAATGACTTGCTCAGTCATCGAGAATGCAACAGTCACAGAGTACACAAGCTTGCTCAATGACGTCTCACTGCCGACTGAGTAACTGTCTGTTCACACATGCGCAGTAAGGTTCCCTCTGATTGGTTGTCAAATTACATCAAGGCTATGCAACTAGTTCTCGAGATATTCGAAATGGCTGGATACTTTCCAAACATTCTGGCCTCTGTTTTCTATATTCTCGTTTTATCAAGTCAAATATCTACTTCATGTTTATATGCTTTCATTTAAAGTAGCATTATGGTAAGTATGATAGCCTTAATTAAGCCATCAATAGTAGGTTTGATTATCACTGATGATTATGAATTTTATGTACATCATTAACTACAAGCCGCTCAGATAGTGTAATAATTAGCGCGTCTGGCTCACATGCTGAAAGTCCTGAGTTTGATTTCCAACAATGAGCGAAGAGTACAGAGAATACTAGGAGAAATTTCCCTGAGTACTCAGCAGCTAATTGAGTACACACTGAGCTGTATGATTAGGGTGGAGGTATCCCTTCAGTGGATTTGCATTCTGCCAAGGGGGGGAGGGAGTAACTTGTAGGTACAAAGTCCTGGTCCCAACCAGACTTGAGACAAGGATCATTAAGTTAACGTATGCAAAAAAAACTGGTACTTCATCAACCCCCGTCATATTCTGTTGGGGGTTGTCTCTTAAGATATGTGATGCTTTATCTTTTAACTATGTGAATTAACTGATACAAGATATTGCCTTGCAGGAACTGCAAAATGAGAGCAATCTAAACTTATGGTTTGAATAAAGTGCCTGGTTTCTAAATGGTCAAAAAATTACTAACCAAAACAGATACCTGAAGAAGGCCGCAGACTAGAATGGCTGAAACATTTTGACCACAACAACCAAGATGTGGACACTAGTCTTAGTCAATCAGTGTATAATGATGATTATTCTGCATCTCAAAAATTCAGACAAAAATTAATTTTCAAAACTGATAACCAATTTACCAGCTTAAAAACTTTTAGATTATTTCTAATGGCGAACAATTGAAGAAATACAGGATGACAAGTTAATGGAAATGATGGATAAAATGAAGGTGGCTCAAGCAGAGATAAGAAAAAAGTCTGGTTAGTCATTCAATAAAAACCGTCATGTCATCAATGTCTTTTGTCAATATGCCATGTTGGGGGTTATCAATTAAAATACTGGAAAAATGAATAAATCACATACTTCAAATTTGTTATTCAGTGATCACTGAGAAAGTATGAGTTTCCAGAAAAACAAGCATGAACCCTACCGGGCACAAACTAATAGACCATTTTTGCATATATTTACATTGTAAATTGCACCCCACAACTAAAAATCTATCTTGGGGGAAATTTAAAACAAATTAAAAAGAAAGTTTTTGTAGACATAAAGAGTAGATAAGTAAATTTTCAGCCCTCCAACTCCATTGGTGCAGCCCGTATGCACAATAGATAGCCAGCTAGACCCAATCGAAAACTGAAGAAACTTATGGTGACAGGTATTGGTTGACAGTTTCTAATAGCAGCTGTTGTAGTTCTAGCACAGGTAACTGATTTGTACAATTGTGTTCGGCTCTTTGAAAATGGTTTAACAGATGATAAAAGAGACGCCAGGTGTTATCGAATGCAATGAAGCCAATAAAAAAAAAAAAGAAATGGAAAATTGCCGTGTGATATGCAACCGGCTAAGGAGGAAAGCCTTAAGAAAAGGAAGATTATTAAGAATACAATGTAGTCTTCAATCTAAAAGGAAAACGGCTTATCTCCAATGATGCTTGTGCCGTAAAAGCAGACATACAAGATGTATTTCCTGTCAATGTTCGTTCGTAACAAGCTTATTAGAAACTATCAACCAAAACTGTCAACAAGCGTTTCTCCAGTTTTTAAATTGGTCTGACAAGCTTTACAACGTATGTATATATCATACGTACGTGCCACATCAGTGGAGATAAAGAGTTGAAAAATTATGCCTAGAAAATGTTTTTGTTTATCAAAATCTCACCCTACATAGGTTTTTAGAGAGGGGTTCAATTTATAATGTGAGTTTATGCTAAATTGATCTCTTACTTTTAGTCAGACAGACGTGGGTTTTTTTGAAAATTCAGACTTTTTAGTAATCACTGTCTGACAAAAGGCGAGGGAGGTAACTTATCCATTAATCACCCCCATTTCCAATTTTCTAATTGATCACCTTCAACATAACATTCTGCCAAAAGAGTGGGGATGGTTTCTAATAGATAAGCAGCCTATTTTTCTAATATATTCATAAAATTCAACCCAGACTAAATAATCACCTGATAACATTATTCGAGATTAATAATAATCCACCAATGCTTTTAACCTGAACAGTATATACTGACCAGCTTGACTCATTCCCAGCAGTGTGAGCTATACAGATGACACCATTCCCAACAACCTATGTGATATAAAAAATTCCATATTTTACATGGCCAAGCTCTCCAATTCCCTCCCTGCTGAGTTCTATCGTCATCAGCTGCGTGGTTAAGTTTCCTTAAGCTCGTCCACAGTTTGAAATCTCCTAGGGAAAAGCCAGAAGTCGCACAGGAGCCACATGTAGAATTCGACAATGCAATGTTTAGCCCAAAACTCCTGCACAAGACGTGAAGAATGATTCGTTCAGTCATCTTGAATGCAACAGTCACAAAGTATCCAAGCTCATTCAACAACGTTTCACTCCAAACAGTAACACAACGAGAGTATCTGTTCACGAATGCACTGTAAGGTCCTCTCTGATTCGTTGCAAATTTACATCAAGGCCATGCAGTCAGTTATCGAGATATTGAAAATGGCTAGATACCCTTTTTCTTCACATGAATTTATCCACACATCATAGAACGGAGATGACGAACCTATGACATGCGTATCAGCAGTGACATTCTGTGTGTTTTCAGGTAGCATGATGGACTTTGAAAAGAAAAACTTTCATTTTATTATACTAGTTTTAAAAGTATTTTTTTTTTTAATTCAAAGTTATACGAACTCTCAATTTTATAAGTACATTAGAAAAATAGGCCACTCATCTTTAAGCCTTCATCTAAAACTGAAATATGTGCATACTTGTGAAGTAACACTCCTATAAGAGGATTATTCAAAAAATTGAAATTTCGACACGCCAGGCTAAAAAGGTTCGTCATCAATGTCATAGAATAAACTGTGATACAATGACACTGTCAATAAAAGAAATCTGAGAAAGTCCCTTTGAAGCACAGATTGGTATTACTGTACAAACTTCTGCTATTTCAATGACGTTTTCAAGTAATCATGAATTACCATTGACCTCCAGATCAGTTACAAACTGTAAAGTAGTTAGATATCCGACTCAACATTCTTCACAAAACACATACGCAATAGAAGGTAGGTCAATAGAGATCCTATTAACACTTGACTCAGAAGTGAATATCAATCACAAAGATCAAACATTATTCAGAGAAAATTTTTGATCAAAACTCAGCAAATAACTATCTATCAGGCTTCAAACTTATTGATCCAACCTCGTATGTTTTGAAGGCTTCTAATGTGTTTCTTATTCAATTTTCTAAGAATTGTTTATAATCATTGATTATTAATTTTTGACTATTTTTTTTATTAGATCTTGTTATTGTTGCTTTTTGATCTCAATTCTAAGGTCAAACAAGAAAGAATGTAGCTAGATTTGATTTTACCTAGCCGATAGATCTCTACAACCAAATTAGTCAAGGTGTCATCCGGGTCTAACACGGGGTTGCCAGATTTGGCCAAAAGAGTATATAATCTGAGCTTTATCTCAAAGACTTAGTCAACACAAGCATTGGAATAGCATTGAATTTTAGAATGGATCAAGTCTGGAGACAGAAGTTCAAAACCTGCCTCAAGAGACTGATATTGATCCTCTGCCTTTGGACTCACTCGATTTCCAAATTGCAATGCCTCAGTTGTGTAAGTCACTAAAAGAAGCTCAGATTATCTCCCCTTCTAGCCAAATCTAGCAACACACATCAAGGATACGGGATTCAAGTTAAAATATTCGCAAAGAACACCTTTTTATCACCAACCTATGCTGCTTACTCAATGGTAGCAGAATGAGAAATAACCTGAGAGTTGCAATAAAAAAAAAAACACAACAAAAATAAGATAGAAGATAAACTAGTCAAAAATAAAGAATAGAAAAGCTTCATTAAAGAAATATGAAGAGCTTTTGAGAATTTTGATTAAACTAATTAAAACAGGTCATTCACTTCAGGCAAAAGCCAAGAGAAAAGTATTTTTGTATGAAATCTTTACATCTCGCACACCTCTCCCTGTCTACCTCTCAGCCTCTCATATCAGCCACAAAAGATTTTTTAGCGCTTTCCATTTTTCTGAAGGTAATTAATCATGTCAGAAAATTCAATTAATTTCTAGTTTTTGCTCCAAAACTCAGCTCTATCATCGTAAACAGTCCTTGTTAATCAATAAGAGATTTGTTTGTTGTTTTTTTAATGTCTGGACATTCAAAACAGTAGAAGCTGATGTTTAGAAAATGCAAACAAATAAAATACGATTCTTCAGAATCAGGAATTATAGATGCCAAAAAGGGCAACTTCTCTCCAACGGGATGAGAAGGCGGCATTCAATTTTACTCTGCAACTTGACCAGAAGAAGAAAAAAAACGCCACGAGAAAAAGAATAATGGAAAAGCCTATATCTACAATGGAAAATATTTACATATATATATATATGTTCATTATATCATATTATATGTATATATTATATATGTACATTATATTATATTATATATATATATTATATATGTACATTATATTATATATATATATTATATATGTACATTATATTATATTATATATGTACATTATATTATATTATATTATATATATATCATTATATATATATCATTATATATATATTATATTATATATATATATTATAGATTATATTATATATATTATATTATATATATATATTATAGATCATATTATATATATTATATTATATATATATATTATAGATTATATTATATATATATATATACATTATATATGTACATTATTTCATATTATACATATATCATATATATATTATTATATATATATCATATTATATTATATATATATTATTATATATATATTATATTATATCGTATATATATTATATATTATATATATATTATTATATATATATTATATCATATATATATTATATTATATATATATTATTATATATATATTATATCATATATATATTATATTATATATATATTATATTATATTATATTATATATATATATATATATATTATATTATATATATATATATATTATATATTATATATATATACATATAATGCATATAAAGTCTCAATTTGTAACAAACAAATGAAAACAGATTATATCCATTGCTGATGTTCAATCACAGTACTCAAAATATATATACATACATATAAATAAATGGATATAGATTGAAATCAAAAATTTTCTGTACAGTTCAAAACCACAGTTCAAGATCTTATTATAAGTTAAGGTGTTTTTATTTACAGCTTATACTTAGTTACATCACATTGTAAGTAATATTGTAACCGTACCACATCAAAAACCATACTATTCAAGGTATTCTTGAATACATTGTTTTTTAAATCCCCAAAACAGTTATATGGTAAATAACTAAAGATCCCAACAAAAGAAAATTTACACATAGTACTATAACAACAAAGTCTACGTAAAATAGCGGAAAAAACACTGGGGATAATTACATAAATTGCATTGACCGATATTGGGAAATAATTGACTGAAATGACACAAAAAAAAGTTTTGAAAAAGTTTCTTAATGTTTCCTGTTTAAAGCTGAGAAGCTTTCTAGACCATATATTGTGCATAACACTCTTCAATGATTGTACAGATACTACACTCTGATCCTGAACAGAAATGCCGGGTAGTAACTCATTAATCCTAGGCAGAGTGCACGAATACCACACTCTGATCTTGGGCAGAAATATCAATCCAAAGGTGATAATCCCATCAAAACTGATGGGTACTATACTAGTAATAATGAAAAAAACAATACGTCTGATGCAAGTCTTGAAAAGAAATAAAATGATATTGAATTATTTTCAATTTTTTTCAAGAAAACGTTTTTTTTCTTAACATAAAAAGGAATAAATGTCCAAATTTTTTATCTCCATTTGTGCAGCCTGTACATGTGATACTAACATAGCCAGACCCAGTTGAAAACTGAAGAAACTTATGTTGATATTGACAGTTTCTAACAACTATACTTTCAGTCCCCCTTTCCCCTGCTCTACAGCAAGTCTGGAAACTGCTAAGCTTTACAGATTAACAGTTTTCCAATAAGCACGGCTTGAACTACTACAAATATGTATAACAGGGATTACTATTAATCTACATCAAAGTGGGCTTTGAAAAGAAACTCTCAAGTCTACAGAAAGAGTAAGCACAAAATAAGAGTGAATTAGTTGCAAATAAAAATCCCTCCTTATCAACTAACAGCAATGGCTATTCGGCCAGATACTTGCTTTCTGCACTGACCGGAGGCATTTATCAATATTCTCTCTTCTGAATAGTAAAAGCCTATAGAAATAGCACTGACAAAATATGTACAGGAGAAAGGGAATACAGAAAATAGAGAGAGACTTACAGCACTAAGGTATTGATTCCGCAAGTGTGTAAATTGATTAGCCTAAGCTTTGAATGACTTGTCCAAGATCTAGCTCAATCAATCAGATGTTGTGCAGTTCAATGCAGGCGATAATGTCCCACCATCCATCACAGTCTCCCGCCTTCTGGATTGTATCCATTGCCTTTGGTCCTAGCAATGATGGCATTCCATCTATCATGTTTATTTCCCATCTCCCTCTCCTTCCAAATGTAATGAAATGCTCTAATGTCTCCCATCGCATGATATGTCCGAAGACTTTCGATTACCATTTCCTGATTTCATTAAGTAAGGTACGTTTTGCTTTTGCTCTTTGTAGGTCTTCATTCCTTATGCACTTCTTATATTGTATGCATAGAATTCATCTGAGCAGCCTGAAACAAGTTCTCAAGTTCAAATACCTTTGATACTAAATGCAAAACAGATATAAAAGTAACAGATCTGATTGATCACTAAATAGAAACTTTGATTGAGTCATTATCATCATCTTTCCCCAGGATCTGCCACTATTCTCAATCATGGCCATTGCAGAGCCAGTATTTTCTGAATTTTTCCAGCTCATCTCTCCATCTTGTACTCTATTGGCCTCGGTTTCGCATGTGATCTCTGGGGATCCATGTTGTGAGTCGTGATGTCCATCAGTTGTCGGCCATTTAGTCTGTTAAAATTGATAAATTTTAAAACCGTGCAAGATGCACAGGAGAGAATCATGCTGAACATCACATGGAGAGACGACAAGACGGCACAGTATCTTAAGAGAGGAATCAGGGTTATTATAGAATCTATTAGACAACTCAAAATGGCAATGAGCAAACCATCCTGCAAGAATTTCGGACAACTACTAGACATCACAACTCACAACATGGATTCCCAGAGATCATATGCAAAACTATGGTTGGCAGAAAAAAAAATGACAATTTTCCTATAAGAAAGACTTGAATTACTATAACTATGTAAAACAGGGATTACATGTAAGAGGGCTTTGAAGAGAAACTCTGAAGTCTACAGAAAGAGTAGGCACAAAAAACTGGTTGGCAGAAAAGAAGATGGCATGATGAATTAAACAAGTTCAGAAAGAAAAGGCTCCACAATGCCCATTAAAGTAAAGTCTGGCGAATCTTGGGGAAGGTATATGTCCAACAATGGATGCTTAAAGGCTGATAATGACAACACAATGGAAAAAATCTTCACAATAAAAAGCATTTGAGAAACCCTGCATTCTAACTAGAAATAAATGTAAGCAAAAGATCTGAAGTGGAGTTATCAGGCCACAATATCAAACTTTAAATTTCCAATAAACAAGTCTGGTTAATCACTCAATAGAAAACATCACGTGACCAATGTCTCTTAGGGGTGATCAATTAAAAAAAAATTTTTTTCTCGAAACTGGGGGTAATCAATAAATAGATTACTCTCTCACCTATTGTTGGGCAGTGATGACAAAAAAACTCAAAATTTTCAAAAAATTCAAATTAGCATGAACACTGCCAGACACAAACTGAATACCCAATAGAGCATGATTTTACATTGTAAAAAAATATCTTTCTCCCCTCCTCCTGAAAAAAACCTGGGAGGGGGAAATTTCCCCCCCTCCCCGAAAAAAGTAGGGCATCTGCAAAAAGTAAATGCTTGAATTTTCAGCTCTTTAGCTTCATTGATATGGCCAGTACACCCTATGTATATATACATAACCATCCAATTCAATACAACCCAACCCAACCTTAGCCAAGCTAAGCCCAATAACTGAAGAAGCCTCTGTAGTCGGTTTCTAACAAACCGGTTTAGAATTACTATGAAGAAAATCAAGAAGCAACCAAAGGAAATACAGTGTCATTTTATATACCGGGCAATTCTTTATGTAAATAATGCCTCTGACCTTTCAATGAAAACAGTAAAAAAAGGTTGTTTTTTCTTCACTTGCTTACTAATTACATTATTTTGCAGCACTAAACATTGAATGTCAAAAGTTTATTGTGTTATGTTGCCAATTGACAGTGTGAAAAACAGAGCAGCTATGTTAACGAAATAACAAAATGGTTGTTATCTATATTCTCAGGTGAGGTGCAGGTTTCAATCTCGGCCGTAATCCTTTCCTTCAATCATAACCCAAGGAAATTCCACAGTTGTTAACAACTAAGGTTATCCATATCTCACGTCTCTGCTCTCACCCTTTGCCAGTATCTTCTCATTTTCTCCCTTATCCTTTTCAATCTTAATTGGCCATTCAGGTTTTAAACTAAATGTTATGCAAACTTAGATTAGTTTCATACACACAAATCTTCATATGCCCTCGGTAAATTATGTAACTCTCTTTTCTGCCCTCTCTCGTCCTACCCTCTTAATAAACTACCAAGCATTTTCCTTATATTATTGCTGAAAGCGTAACAATCAAACACAGGTAGAAACAAGCAGGGGTTTTAGTGGGTTTTTTGTCAAATGGACCAGTGGTCCCCACTCGACCGTCTCCAATTTTGCTCTAACTCGCTCACTGGTTTTTTAAGGTCTGAAATGAAGTCATGTAAATTCTTATCTCGATATCCTTACTTTATCAGTCACTATGAATCCAAGAACAATAACTACTTAGTTCAGTGCAAAGGCAACCAAATTATTTTTAATTAGCCACCATTCCATAACAGCAATTTCTACTACACTGAACATTTGTTCTCAGGGTCACTGTACCATGAAGATAGTGGAAATTCTATCAGCCCAGCTCTACAAAGTATCATTTTTCAGAAAAGGACTTCAAAATTGGTCCAAAATTCCATCAGTATTTCCAGGAAGCCATTTTCAAGTAATCACAACTCAGAATCTGGCACACTCTGGCACAGAGAAAAGAAGTGCCAAGTGGGACACTGTCCCAAAATTGGTCTACTTAACATAGAATAACCCTATAGATATTCTGTAAGATGAATTTCTAATAGTGTAGAAGAATATATTCTTAGTGATTCAAATTGACTCAACTAGAATCAGACTCCTTCACATCCAAAAGTTGAGAGTTACAGAATTTTATGCTGGTAGGGAGGTTCTCAAAATGACTTCAGGTGTGACTTATCTTCAAAATAACATCTATTATCAATTTTTGACTAGTATTTTCTTTCGTCTTAAAATTTTTTAGTTGCTTTTTAACACAACTTTACTCAGACTCTCACTCTATAGCAGTGAGTGAACGGTGCAGATTAGAAATGAAGAATAAAGGAGAGTTCGGCATTATGTACGGCATTCAGAGGTGTGATGGAGATTTAGGGGCCCAGGAGTCTTGGCTCCTTGACTGGCCCCTACAACATTTCCTGAGATTTGTTATTGGATAATGTTAGTAGAAATGCAGTATGCCAAATACTTTTCGTAAAGCTTTTTTGGGGGCCCCCTCCATTGCAGGCCAGGTGGGGATTTAAAATCGCCATCCCCATCCCGTGATGGTGATGCATTCACTGAAGTATGGATGATCAAGCAAAGCAAAAATTCTGAGTCATTCTACCAGTCCCTTGTCTTGAATGTTTTCAAAAGACAACTCCTGAAAGCGTACGATGTGAGTTCAGGTCTCATCCAAAGCTACTTCTTCATTTCTGATTATGGGCTGTTTACAGAAGATTTGAAAACGAAACACGCACCTACAAAACTAATTATACCCCCAAAATTAACATTTGCAGTGACGGAAGCAGAAGTGTAATTATTCGATTATTCATCAATACGATTTTTGTGACACTGTTTTTTCATTTTTCAAATTGCTCACCTTAGTTTTTAATTTGCTTGCTGTATTTTTTATTTTCTTGTAGTAGGATTTGATTTGCATACCATATTTTTTTAAAACTCTTTGCTCTGAATTTTTAACTTGCCCAGAGTGAAGTATAGTATCCATACACTTTATCAACCAAAAGAAAAGCTGATGATCAAATAATAAAACTGATTATAGTTCTATTTCTCCCCACCATAAGAATTTGCAATGGTTTAATACATCCTACCAATGATAGCAAGAGTTACATAAACAGTAATGTATAGATAATGTATAGACATCAACACATACACGGATTCCTTTTAGCTGCAAAGCCCTGCTCTAGCTAAAATCCATATCAAAGGCAGGATTATTGAATACATACTTTCCTTGCAAGCCAAGTCAGTTAAAAATTGATTACTAGAATATAAAAATATATACAAAGAGTTTAAATTTGATACTGCTACACACTATAAAAATAACCACGGGATATTATATTGAGTGTTTATCTTGTTTCACTATACATATATGTATTAAGAAACGGATATACATAATGTGATAGAATGATTATAAATTGCATTATTTTATATAGAAACTTCTTTGAAATGATCTCCCGTCATTAAATGCTTGATGTAATACTAGCCGTAGGCTACACAAATAAAATGAGCAATTAAAGAAAATGGGGCTGCTGAATGAATCAGACCTGAAACCGATAGGGTTACCGCTTCAATGTAACGATGCTCTAACCATTGAGCTAAACAGTTGTCAGAAATGCAAATAACTGTGCAAATAACTGTTTCCACACCAAATTCTCATCTCATTTATTCTTGGTCTATTGGTTTCTTTCAACGCAACAGAGCAAGAAATGTAGTTGAAGTGGCTACCCTATCAGTCACAGGTTCAATTCCTGCAGCAACCCTTTTTTTCTCCAATTGTTTATTCTATTTACGTTGTCTAGGGCCAGTAATACATTAACCAGCAATCATTTCAAAGTTCCTATATAATATAACACAATGTATAATCATATATATATATATATATATATATATATATATATATATATATTGGGGCTGGGCTGTATCTCAACTATCTATGATATACCAATTTACTCTCAAAGACTGTACAAGATTAAGCAATAACATTTATACAGATAGGGCCATAATTGGACCCATTCAGCAATTTTGCTAGATGTAGCTCCTTTTATTCTCGAGCTCATCTGTCTCCCTCCCAAATCGTCCAGACAATTCAGCCCCTACATTCCCCCCTGCATGTGGGTGCTAAACCCACCCTTCTCTAATTCACAATTCCTTCAACTTCACTAGAAAACTATTTTTATTCTATTTACATTTTTAGTTTCTCAAAGTCAGAGTGTTCTAGTTGTAGTTGAAAAAGCATTTTTTCAGATATATGTCTATTTCATTTATTGCAATTTTCATTTCAGATCATTTTAATAAAAGTTCTTATGAAATCTCAAGTGGCTTTAACTTATATCATATATTGGTATTCAGTTTTTGTCCATATTGCCCAGCCCTTATATATATATATATATATATATATATATATATATATATATATATATATATATATATATATATATATATATATATATATATATAAAAATAGTAGAATGTGGATTCGCTACAGAAACTAGCTCATGTTTCTGCCCTCTCCGGACCTCATCAGGTGAATCACATATCAGAGGTTGCTTTATATTATTAATATATTATGCTATACTGCAAGCCTGATCTGTACCATGTGTATTATATATATATATATATATATATATATATATATATATATATATATATATACTAGATACCCAGCATTGTCATCTCTAGACATGAAAACGCTGGGAAGCAAATGATATCTTAAAGAGATATCTTTAAAATGCCAGTCAGGCATGCATAGCCCCTCTTATATCATTATTTATTAATTTTTCTGAAAACTGAGAATTCATTTAATCATTTCTGGTGTTAGCTGTTCACATGTCAAAGCAGACTACAGGATATAAATCATGCCTATGTTTTGTTACGTTTGGGTTAGGGTTTGGGTTTGAATTAGGGTCAAATTATTGTTTTGCTATGATTAAACATATTTCATTGTCAGTTTAGAGTTGTCCTTAGAAAGACTGCCAAACTAGTATTAGCACTAATAGGAGACATTCACGTCTATAGTTACCTATGACAAATGGAAATTAAGCTTGCTATTCAGCATCATAGCTACATTGTAAATAGAACTCCTCCTTATGAAACCTTCAAATATATCTTTTCTGAAAACTGACAGATTCAAGGAAAATTTTAATGTCTAATAAATTTTAAGTACAGGAAACTGAAAAAAAAAAGTAAAATTTTCCCCAACGTGTCTGAATCCTGTCCCTCAATTGTATTTACCATGTTTCTAAACACTGGTGTATTGTTGCTCTCATTGATTTCTTTAGCAACAAAATTAGTTTTTATTATATAAGCCCAAAAACAAACCCTCACAAAATCGGTTCATTTTTTATGATATTCAACTTTGATATATACAGTGTAAGTAAATTGTGATCTGCTGATTTCGTATATGCCTTTGTTTTTCCTCTGTAATACCTCACCGGGCCAGTACACAGTCCAAGGCAGATGCACACAGGCCAGCGCGCAACCTTGGACTAACTGGCAAAAGCACCGAGTCACTTATAATGAGAGGAAATTAAGGGTCCAGTTAGGCATTATAGCGTTGTCATAAATAGAATCCTCTCTTACAAAAACATGAAATATCTCCTTTCTCAAACCTGCCTAATTTTCAGAAAGTCTAATGAATTGGAAGCACAAGAAATCTAAGAAAAAAAAATTAAAATGTAGTACTTTATATAATATAGGAACATTCAAAATTATATTAACACTAAGCGAAAAAAAAAAAAAAAATTCTTCTGAGTTTGAAGTTCCATTTTCTGAGGCTTCACCCACTCGGCTAATGAACTGCCATGAATTTGGAAGAGAAAATTTAGCCCAAAATGAAAATTTCTTTAAAAAATACAAAAAAAAAAACATGAGCACATGCTTGTTTTCTGTGAGTGAAAATGCAGACCCCATAAAAAGTGCCAAACTTGTTTTTGTAAAATCCAACCTTGAAATGAATGCTCCAAGCAAATTGTCATCTTCTGAATTCAGATATCATCAGCGTACAGAAGAGAAAAAAATTTAAGTGATAGGAGAGAGAGAGATACATTCTCAGTAATATCAATAAATAATATTAATATTTCTCAAATAACTTTGTTAATGAAGCAAAAAAACTGATAGATTAGTGAGAACATTTTGATAATTGTTACAGGGCAAGAATGGGAGATCTTCAAAACAATTTCTTCTCTCTATTTTTGTTATGTTAATTCCTTTCTCTCCTTTTGCTACATTGTTTTCATTGTCCGTTCTGGGAAATTCATTAAAACACAGACTCATTCATAACACCATAGAAAATTATGGACCCAGACTACTGCATTATAATGAGTGTACAGTGTACTAAATTGAATTTAACTAACAACGACAGACTGTATTGTATTTTTAGTCATTTACTAGGCTTAGCTTAATTTTAGCACAAGGCCAGAGATATAGGAGCAGTGAGAATCAATCTCACTACTCAGAAGGGATAATCTTTGAAACTAACTTGCTTACTTACTCCATGATGAATCAAGTTGCCAGGAATTGTCTTCATAAGGTGGTCAAGGGATATATTCAATTCATTTTGCAATGATGTATAAACCCTTGAAAGAAGAAGAAATCAAGCAAAGAACCACTCTAGAATGGCAAGGTTATGGTAGAACTAGTTCAGCCTTCAAGAAGAAGTAAATCCCAGGAGTTTTAAAAAGAAAGGTCTACAACCAAAGTATCCTTCTGATAGTCACCTATGGAGCTGATACGTGGAACCAAACCAAAAGATTTGATCCTCAAACTGAGAACCATGCAATGTGCACAAGAGAGAATTAAGTTCAACCTCACATGGACAGATCACAAAACAGCACAGTATATTAGAGAAAAAACAGATTTCAGGGATATCATGAAATTCATTAGAAAACTCAAATGGCAATGGGCTAGTCATGTTGCAAGAGTGTCAGACAACTGATGGACATCACAACGTGGATCCTCAGAGATTATAAGCAAAACTGTGGCCGGCAAAATATAAGATGGCATGACAAAATGAACAAGTTCAGAAAGTACTGGCTCCCCAACACCCAGGATAGAGTTCTAGTGAATCCTGTGGAAGGTCCATGTCCAACGACGGACTCTGAAAGGCTAATGATGATGATGATTAAAGTAGAAACTGACCAGAGGAACCTGATAGAATAAATTGTTAGCTGAAAACTGGTTACAAAGCAGCTAAATAAAAGAAATACAATTGACTAACCTTTGGCAGGGTTGAAGACTCCGTTTGTCTGTTCATTGCATACAAAACAACGCCGGGACTTTTTGTATCGTTCTAAAGCACACTTTTCACAAAAGTAATGTTTACACCTGGAAAAAACAAAAAAAGAAATGGAATATGTACATGAATACATTTTATCAAGACAAAAAACTGCTCACTTTTCTCTTATCTCCTATTTAGGATATTCATCTTGAAAACATTAAATTTCAATCACTTTTTTGAATACAAGAATGATAATATGTTTAACATACCAATAAAGTTTTTAAAAAGACTTAAAAATTAGCTTAAAAGTTGTTAAAAAAAACAGTAAACTGCTCCATCAATACAATTTATAAGAAACAGATGATGATCTTTTATCAAAGCACATAACAAAAACAAATATTTCCATTTCACAATATTTTACAAATATGAGAATTAATTGACTCGGAGAGACTACTTGCTCTTCTCCGTCCTCCTGCTGCTACCACTACCACAGATGGTGAACGCATCATTGAACTTATGGTTCTCATTTAATCAAATGCCTGTCTTATATATCGGCATATACAGTATTTACTCAACTATTGTTTATTTGTTGGTCCTGTTTACTTTGCTAGGGACCAATTTTCTTAAATCTATAAATAAAGGGAAATAAATGCCCATGAGAATACTATGTGCTACTTAAAAGCTTGAACAAAATGTGCAAACCCAATGTTGTACAAACTTTTGCTGCAACCTTTCGTGAGGAGTACCCTTCATCAGCCAGTCTACAAACAGCAGGCAAAATATATTTCAAAGGGTATGGTGGAAACTAAGTGTTAGGGTAAGTAATTTTATTTTCTTGGTCAAAATTCCCAAACATTGGGGTAGCTAGCACCTCATATTTCAAATCAAGTCTCAGGTAGAGAAATTGATTTTGTTGCATATTCTAAGCAGCTTTAATGAACCATATCAGTTTGCAAAACTAAAAGCACAGGCACCAGAAAGAACGAGGGATTTTAATACACTGTAGACCAGATATAACACAGAATCGCTTATAATATGGTTTGAGAATGGATCCCAATTTCAAAAAATTGAATTTAGCTTCCAAAAAAACTGAATACAAAAATAGAAAGACCCCTAAGAAATTTTATACAATGAGCTCATTAACTTTTTCATTGACTACTGAAATGTTTTTGTCTCATTTATTTTCTTACCAAATAGAGTCAGAGTGGATCCAGGACAATAACATTTTTTGCACCAAATCAATCTCAATAAAGCGTCAAAAATACCAAAAATCATTAAAAACATTGTTACCCTTGGTATGACCATTTAAATGGCTAAAAGTAGCTAGGTTAGCCTGAAAAGAAATGCTAAAGAAATAGTGCTAAAATGGTGTGAAAAATCCAAAGTATATAATACTCTTGACTCACTTTGCTTTTTTCTCTCCTCTTTCATTAGTTGACACTCACTACATATGTATCTAAATTTTGTCAAAATGTAACCCCCTGGCGAGGTATAACGATTTTTTTAAATTTCTGTATTTATTTATCTTCCTACTAGACTATCCTTCCCCTTCACCCAACCGCACGGTTTTCTCTTCATATTACTGCATGAATTACAGGGATCGGTATTGAAGAAGTTTGGAAGGGGTCCAAACCTCACACCCTGGATCAACTATTGTACTTTATATATTTACAGTCAATGCAGTAAATGATATTAATAGATTACTTAACACCTAGTTCCACTCGTCATCAGGAAATGACACCCAGCATTCTTCATGCAGCAAAGAGGAAAACTTGGATCAAACTTTGTAAGACAGAAGATTCGTTACAACACGGTAAAAAATTATGGACCCTAACTTCTGCGATATAACGGGTCTACAGGGTATCATAAATCACAGGAAGTCAAAGAGAAATTTTCACTTAGACATATCTTTAAAAAAATAATAACCATCATGAAATGATGATAATGATGGTGATGATGAGTAATTTTTTTGGCAAAGAACCTTTTGCTTAAGCTGACAGTTTTTCATTAAACACCAAACTTTGTCTTAATTAGGCTAATGATATTTTCATACTTGTTATTTGCTTTGCAGTTTATTTGTTATTCTCTTCTAATAATCCCAACAAAGATGGAGGGACAAGAAAATAGGAAAGACGATCAAAATCATAAATAAAACAATATAATACCACTCGTCCATTGATTTGTTGACCAAGTGCAAATAATCCTATAAAAAGTTCAAACAAAACCACGACAAGATTACCAGCCAATCAACTTGTAGCATGATAAGGTCACATGGCAACAGACGATGTGCTAGAGTCTGTCGCAGCCTCTAATTGGTTGGAGACTAAATTCAGAGATGTGGCCTTTGATGGATAGAAAGACAAAATTTGGACTGACAGGCCAAAGAAAAGGGGGCTGTCATGAAGCTTGATGGATGTATGACCAAAATTGAGACTGACAGGGCAAAGAAAAAGAAAACTATTTATTTAGGCATATCAGCCTAGATAGCCAAGAAGAACTCCAGCAGTGAAAATCAGACTGAAGAGGAGATGCAGAAAGTGACAGAGCCATTTTTCTAAGTTTGCTACCACACATTTTCCAAACAGCCCACTCTGACCTTGTCATGTTTTAAAAATAACAGGTCTCTCTCTATCCACACAAATAATAAAACAGGAGACACTTTTCTCTATACAGAGTGTTTACCTTGTCATATTGCTTCCAAAGTTTTCACAATGCATGTTTTTATTAATGGCCCTTCTTTTTCGCAGCTGGAATAGAATCCCCAAGAAGTTGCTTACTGAAGACTCAGAACTGTTAGACTGATCAAACCGAGGAACACGATAATGGAGCAGATCATCAGAGAGGAGGCAGAAATTAGACAATTACTAGACTGACCATAAAAGAAAAGAGGCCTTTTCTGGTCAAGTCCAAAGTTTTCATACTAGTATATGGCCTTTTTGACCAGATTATTGGGAAGGAAGCCACCAATAAATCCTTTGCTCTAAATATTGCACCAAACTTGCCACCACTTTAATATATTATTTTGCATGAAGACTGACAAACCAGCTCTGCTACATATACTACTTTAGGGTAGAACTGTTCTCTTTATGATTAGTAGAAGAACAGGTTTTGTTACAAAGAAAGATAATTTGGTTTTTCAATAAATTGGAAGGGAAGTGGGTAAGATTCTTTTTAATTTCAGATTACAAATTGGATTTTTTTGGCACCAAGGTTCAACTAAGAAAATTCTTCCTGCATATCATGTTGCTATTTTCAAAGTCAGAGTGTTAGCCACCATTCTCACTATATTTACCAATAAAGCTGAGCTCCGTTTCGACCATTTTGGCCATTTCAATGTCTTCAGGGCCATTTTTTACTTCTTTCCTTACATTTTTTTTACCATTTTTATAAACGTTTTGGCATTGTGGGGGGTGAACAATTCTGGAGTAAGGACGCCAAATTTTTTAGTTTTTAAATACAAAAATGTGGATCTCAGAAAACTTCCCAATCCCATAAAAACGGTGAGGAAATAAAATTCATGGCTGACACCCTGTGTGTAGTTTAGTTCTGGCACAAGGTCACTAGTATAGGGCATTCAGTAAGGATCAAATTAATTACCTTGTAATAATGATTGGCAAGACCAGTTTGCTAACCATTACAACTAGGCACCGTTATATAGTTATTTACTAAACATAGCTTAGTTTAGGCTCAAGGCTAGCAATATGGGGCACCCAGTGAGGATCGAACTCACTACTCAGTTGTAAATGATCAGCCATAACAGCTAGTTAACTATTACCCCGTAAGGCACCCTTTCTACTTATTATGTTTGTAGGGGAGCTGCTTTTGACTAAAGACAACATTTTCAAAACTGTTTTTTTTCTTATTGATAAAAGAAAAGCAAAATGAGTCATGTTTATTACCTGCAATGGAACATTAAGTTGAAATTTAATAAAGAACACAGCCATAAAACATAACTGATCATAATATTAGAGTAATCTAAGATGGTACCTGTCAGTAACCTGACGTTGGTCTTACGTATTTGAAAGTCGATATGGGTGTATATAAAATTGTATATATATATATATATATATATATATATATCGTAGCTGATGTTCATCTCGTATTAGAAGACTTAACAAAAAATGATAGCTATATTGTGTTCGTTCTCTGTTTCGGAAACTTCATCGGAAATACAAATTACATAAGTGAAAATTCAATATTCTGTTTGTATTTCTCAACGTTCACTTCAACTCGTTACCAGATCAATTTTTCCGCTTGTTTCATATTAAAACAAATTTTTGTTTCATAGATTAAGAATATAGGAACTACAGAAATTCGCGTTTTTTGTTATTCTTGCTTCAATGCAAACAAACATAAAAAGTCGATAAAAAATCCATAATTTGCCAGATTTCATCCCTGAAGCCAGAATGCTGTTGCATAAAAATACATATCCATAAATATTTATTTATATGGCTAAAATCCTAGCTAGCAAGCAGAGAATTTTTTTCTGCTTTATGGCAACCATTAAATGCCACTTCTAGTTCAGAAATAGATAAAAATTGTATCCCTGGTTGTAGCTACTGATCTATTACTAAAACATCCATACCTAGCATGAATGAATCACCATAGCCTACATATGTACCAGAACTGATCATTTAGAAAATAATCTAAAAAAAAAAAAAAAAAAAAAGAAGAGATCTTTTATCTAAAATTATCTAAAATTATCTAAAAAATCCCAGCACTAAATTTGGGCATTGTTGGTCCTCGATGGTGCATAGAGCTAAACTCATGCAAATTTTTCAGGTTGTGGCCTCAAAAAATGTGACCAGGAGTACCCAGAGATATACAACCACATACATAGACACAAACAAGTGAAGAGAGAAGAATCGGTAACTAACTCGTTGGTTGGTTGGGTGATTAGTAGGGCTTTGGTGATTTGATATTATGAATCTTTTGATTACACCATATCTTATAACAGCTGGACTACTCCAGTTAAGGTAACTACACTAACTTTAAATGAAACTATATGTCTACATTGGAATAATCATATTGTTAGAATTCTTGATTAAAATAAAAGAGGTCTTGTTGGTCACTCAATAGAAACCAATGTCTTTCGTCAGTGTCCCGTGTTGAAGATGGTAAATTTAGAAAAAAGGGGCCATTAATGATTAAATTTTTTCTTTCGCCTTTTTAGGGGGTAGTGATCACTAAAGAAGTTCAAAATTCTAAAAAAAAAAAAAAAAAAAAAAAAACAGGTGTGAAAACAACCAGATAAAAACTAAGAAACTAATTTAGCAAATATCTATGCTGTAAATTGCCCCCCCCCCTCCAAAAAAAACAAAACTGGAGAGCATTTTAGAAAAAAAAAAAAAAAATGTTCTCCCTAGACATAAGGTATAATTTTTTTTCAATTTTCAGCCCCATTGATACAGCCTTTACATTTAATACATACATAACTATCCAGCCCAACTTAGAAACTGAAGAAACCTACGTTGACAGTTTTCGTTGACAGTCTCTAATAGATTCAATGCCAACCCATATTTTTTGTTGTAAGGAAACAGCAAGAAAGAAAAATAAGCAACTCCTATTTTCAATAAGGGCATTCCAGCCAATTAGAAAGTGCCATGTTGAATTGAAAGAGGAATTGGGCCAAAGTCTTCACAAAATGAATCATATTGATTACTTTTTGCATACAGAATTACCAGATGTCTCAAGGTCAGGTCTTGGTACATCTCTTACCATTTTCAAAGACTTTAGTTCAAAGATGATTCATTCCTGCAACCACCTGTCCACCGAACATCAAAGCAATCACTCAGGAGCCTAACATTCAAATCTTTGGTTTGTATTAAAGTGAATGAATTTTTATCAATTCCAGATATCCATCAGTATTTCAAAATGGCCCGGTGTTGATGAGAATTCTGTTTGTCTTCACTAACTGAATATTGAAATTAAAAAATTAAGGATTTTTTGCAACAATAATATTCAACCATCAGTCTAAAAACAGTTGTAGAATGGCAGAAAATATCTTATTGCTATGTGAATTTTTTTTTTTTTCAAGATCAAAATTATGAAACAAGAACCAAAAGTTCAATGAGGCGTCCACTATGAAGTTTAAATGTCATTATTGCCAGATGATCATGTGACCCTGAGTGGAAGATTTTTCCAGGTAAGAAGCATCTTACCAAGGGACATCTTTTAACTAGGACTCAAGTAAATCTAACTTGAAACAGCTAAGAAACAATATGAATAGACCAACTGACCGACCTTCTTATATAGACGCAAGAATGCATCTAAAAACCAGTCCGGCTAAATTTAATGAAGAGCACAGCCATAAAACTTAGCTAATCATAATATTAAAGTAATATAAAAAGGTTAATGTCAGTAATCTGACATAGATCAATAGGAACCGTCATGTGACCAACATCTTTTGGCAGTATGCCATGTTGGGAGGTGATCAATTAAAATATTGAAAAAGGGAGGGTGATCAATGGTTAAGATACTCTGGCATTTTGTTGGGCTAAAAAAAGTCAGAATTTGAAAAAAACAAGCATGAATTCTACCAGATGCAAATTGAGGGATCATTCTAGCAAAAACATACGTTGCAAATTGATCCCCCCCCCCCGCATTAAAAACCATTTAGGGTGGATTTGGAAAAAAAATGCTTTTTTCTAAGGAATAAACGTTTAAATTTTCAGCCCTCTAGTTCCATGATAACAGCCTGTATACATGCAGACAGCCAGACAAACTTAAAAACTGAACAAACCTAATGAGGTTGGTCTAAGGAAATTTTTGAAAAATAATTGACAAGTGTGGTTCTAAAACCCAACAAGCGCCATTAAAAAATGTGTCTAGTTAAATCAAAAATCAAATTCTGGAGTTGAATTTTTTTAATCTAATTAAAACATTATACACTGCATATATATATATATATATATATATATATATATATATATATATATATATATATATATATATATATATACATACAACAGGATGCCTCTAGCAGATGGGATACCATTTTTTGCTTACAAAGCAAAGCTCCTGATGGTGGACTCATGTTCTACATCAAACTTATAACCTCTAAAAGTACATGCACACACACACACACACACACACCTCCCAAAACGTGTCTAGACCATTAATGAAAACATTCACAGATAAATAAACCTAACTCCCATACACTTTCATTCCTGAATCTGTCTCACTCTCTATAGTTTATATATATATATATATAACACTGATGAGATGTAATACATCGAAACAGCTGTCTGTGGATGACACAATAATCAATGCTCCTCTATTCAAGGTTGAGCACTCTCTAAGTAAGGTAACTCATCCATTGTAAGCTTATGCAATACTCTTCCATAGGAATAGAGCACTCTGGTGAATGAGGAATTTCTATGTAAATAGATATATTGCTTAAGTTCAGCCTTACTGACCGTCCAGTTCGGTAGTCCAGAGGTAGGATATAGCCACACTGATGAGATGTAATACATCGAAACATCTGTCTGTGGATGACACAATAATATATATATATATATATATATATATATATATCTTGTTTTAGAACCAAGCTCTTCAATTGATTTGTGAGTTTTGCCTGAATGAGCAGAAATGAAGATCAGTTGGACTGTTTTGTCAAAAAAAGTCCCAGATGAAAATATTAGTCAATTGCGCATATTGAAAAAAATTACAAGCACCAGGTCAGATTATTCACTCAATAGAAACCATCATACGACCCAACCTCTTTTAGGGGTTGGAGAGATCAATGAAAAATATTAGATAAGGGCAGTGATCAATAAGTAACAACTTCCACCTTTTGTTGGCCAGTGATCTCCAAAAAATTCTGAATTTTTCAAAAAAACTAACATGAATGCTGCCCAACACAAGCTAAGAGATCAATTTAGCATAAACTTAAATTGTAAATTGAAACCACCATTAAAAATATATTGGGGTGGGGTGGGGGTTGAAAAACAAAAAAATCTTTTTTTAGACTTTAGGGGTAAAACCTCTACATTTTCAGCCCTGTTGCTCTACTGGTGCTGCCTGTATGCATTATGCGTACTTATATAAATAGCCAGCCAGACCAACTTAAAAACTGAAGAAACTTATCTTGACAGTTTTTTTTCATTTTATAGTCAATAACTTTGAGGAGAGTCAGTAACATTCTAAGAGTTTTTCAAACGGACATAATCATTTTTTTGTTCCCACAAAATTTTTTCCGATCCATTTTATGGCCTCCTTCAAGTACACCATCCGTACGTAAAGAGAGGGTCCTTTTTTTTTCCAGTTGTTCCAAGTAAAATATGGTAGCAAAGAGAAACGGTTTTCTTTTTGTTTTTTCCTCAGCAGCAAAGCTTGCAACATGGGTATATATCAACTAGTTGGCTAAACGTACTAGTCAGATCAGGGTGGATTTCAATTCGTAGTGGCTTTTGCTGCCCAACAGGGACACAGTATGAAGGTCTTTATCTAACAAAGAAAGGAGTTGGAAGACTGGCAGCTGCAGGGTCTAATTCCACTCGTACACCTGATCCGACCAAAGATGATTACTGCAACTTTTGTATTGTATATATAATAATTGGAAAAAATTGAGATATTTTTTTTGTACAGATTCATTTACTTATTAGAATGAAATAAGCATGTTCTTGTCAACACAGCAAATTTTCATTAATATGTATGACTTGTCTACTTGGTTCAGACAGTAATACAGCCTTCAGACAACCAGTTGATCAGGAGTTCAAATCTCTGTAGGGGAATATGAATTTTACATACCGGTTAATGTCCCAAATTTATGCGAGGATTGTTTTTGTTGTTAAGGTCGGAAATAAAGTCTACTTTACACCGGAGTGACACAAAAGGAAACATCTGCATCCTATGTTACAAGCGTTGCTACTAATAGAACAAAATCTGTGTTTGCTGCCACTTTACACTCAAAAAAAAGAGTTTTTCTCTTTATATAAGGATAGCAAACTTGAAAGGGCTTCACATGTAATAGACTGATCCCAAAAGTTGAGGGTCTTTGACCCCTGAAATTTGAGTTTTTCGTCTACCAAAGGAATGTGTAGTAACAAGTGTTACTTACATTCTTGGGATGTGTGCATTTCTAAGATGAAGCATTGTCATTTTTTAATTTTAGTTTTTTCTTTTTATCTCATTTTTGTTGCTTTTAATCACGAAACTCGGTTGTGTTTTACATTCAATGACCAGTAAGAAAACAGCAAGTATTGGAAAGTAAAGAAACTTCCAAAAAAAATTAAAAAGCAACAAAAATAAGATGAAAGAAAAACTAGACTAAAAAATGAATAATGACAATGCCTCATCTAAGAAATTCCGACAATTAAAAGACAATTACATCTACTACTACTACTACTACTAGGAGTAAACAAATGATATGGCATGGTGTATAGGGTGATGAAGAATGTAGAAGACACTGTCCCAGCCAAACAGGCTTTCAAGGATAAGGGATGCAAGTTCAAATCCTGTTGGAAGCTTATTCTTTATTTTTCAATCCATCCATACTGCTTTCTCAATGGTTGTAGAATATAAAAAATAACACGAGAATCACGACTCACAACATGGATCCCCCGAGACCACATACGCAACCAAGGCCGGCAAAGTGTTAGATGGAGAGACGAGCTAGACAAGTTCAGGAAGAACTGGCTCTACAATGCCCATGATAGAGAAGTGTGGCAAATCCAGGGGAAGGTTTATGTCCAATGACAGACCTTGAAAGACTAATGATGATTGTGATGAAATGCAACTAAAGATGAAAGAAAAAAAATAGTCAAAAAAATGAATAACTCTGAATAACTTAGTCCCAATAAATAAAATTGTGCCTCTGATACAGAATAATGTGTTCCGACCTCTTATCTACGGCTCCAAGTATAAGAAAAATTACACTAATCAGATTAAGAAGAAATGCACTGTAGAAATTAGATATAGGCCTCTTGTGCGGGTTCTTATGTTTTGACCACTTGGCTAAATCTCCAAGTGCAAGATAAAAATACGAGAGAAACAGGTTTGGTTAGTTACTCAATAGAAACCATCACATGAACAATATCATTTGGCAGCATGCCTTGTTGGGGGTAACCAATTAGAAAAATTGGGTCATCAATGAATAAGTTACTTCTATCGCCATTTGGTTGGATCAGTAAAAAGTCCAAATTTTCAACAAAAAAAAAGTATAAATGCAGCTAGGCACAAACTAGGAACCAATTTAGCATAAACTTACATCGCATTTTGACCCCCCCCCAACTAAAAACCTATTTAGAGATGGATTTTCAAAAACAAAAAAAATGCTTTTTCTAGACATAATAAGGAGTAAATGTTTAAATCGCAGCCCTTTTTCTCTATTGTGCATTTTATACATAAATACTTACATACATAGCCAGAGCAACTTGAAAACTGGAGAAACCTATGTTGACAGTTTTGGTTGACTATTTCTAACATACACTAAATAATAAACATGCAGATTCCTACGTTGTAACCACCGGGCTAGATTTCTAAGTGCAATATAAAAACATATTAAAAACATATCAAGAAATTAATAAGCAATAATACTCAAGTATTTAAGATAACAGACAACAGCATTGTAGAGAAGATACTGACTGAATCATCAAAAGAAAATAAAGCAACAGATTTATTCCATTAAGTGAAATGATTTGAGATTAATGGCTCAAACAGAATGTAGCTCAACAAAACAGCAATAAAAAGCTCCTTATCATAAAAGTTCATTGAATTAATAATAGATGGTCAATTACTTAAGTGAGCAAAAGCAATCTGACTCTTCTTACCACAACCAATAAAAGAGACAAGTTGAATGGACACGGCCTAGACTTTTAACAAAAAGAAATATAGTGTGAAAAAAATAACAATCAATGTTAAAACAAATCCCTTCAACTAAATCCGACTAAAAGAAGATATTCCAGTTCAGTTAAGTGCCATTAATTCCTATCTATATCTTTACTGTAGGAAGTCTACTTCCATCTATCTTACTCAAAAATAAAATAAAAAAAGATTACAAGTGTCTTTATTGTAATTTGTCACAAACTCTATATATACTTAATGCAAAATGAACAAGTAACTTTGAAACTTAATCAGGACTGCTTGTAGAGGTCCCTTTTCCCTGACACTCATCCGACACCTTTCTCCACCTCTTAGAAGTGGGTATAACACCAGGTTTTTTCAGAGATTATATGTGTGCACATATGAAAAAAAAAAAGAAAGAAAAATGATTTGGGGGAAGATACCTTGTACCAGCATAGTACCCATTAGGTACAATTGGCATAGTTAGTAACAGCAGAGAGAATGGAATAGGTAACCCAAGTTCAAACTTGCACTAATGCACTTGGGAAAGGCATGAATCCTTCTTTTCTCCTCCCTATCTATACGTAAAATAGTATGGCAGATCGGGATCTCTAGCCTTGGGAAAGCAACTAGTCTAGAAACTTAGATAGACTACCCTGATTCCAAAAACCAGGGAGAGGAGCCCCCCCCCCCGGGCCGTTTGACACCCTATTTGACATCCTGCAGCCAAGCTGATGCCTTACGTAGCACATCCCGCTTTCCTCTGGACTACATCATCGAGGCCGAGCGGAGATTCTGACAACTGGACATCCAAGGATCTCCATATGCTTTACCCAGGCATGAACCCTGGATTCCATTCTCTATAGAGAAGAATGGTCATTCCATAGTACCCATAAAAAATAACAGGATTATTTTTGTACGGATCAGCACGTCGGTGCGCTTTGCCAACAATCATAGTGTCACTCCCCAACCCTCCATCTAGGATCAGAGTAGAGTATCTGTGCATTTTGCAAAGGATCAAAACTTCACATGCTGACCCACTACCTAGAAAAAGATTGCAGTATCTGTGCACTCATTGAAAACTGTTACACTCAAAAAATATATACGTAAAAAGTATGGATACACATAGCATTTTATATATGAGGATTGCGGTTTTTGAATGAATTGAAATGAGGTGAGGCAAAGGGGATTATCACTGTCTGCTGCTAATCAGGAATGTGAATATTTGACATTAGTAGGTTACAAAAGGGAGAAAATATTACAGCAATGTTGATTTATTTGGGGGGGGAGTAAGAAAATAGAGAAGGGGAAGGAAAGTGAAAAAGAGGAAGGAAAAAGAAGAGACAAAACAAAATGACAAAGAAGATGAAAAAGAAAGAAAAGAGGAAGGAATAAAAGAAAAGAGGGAGGAAAATGACAAAGATGAAAAAAGGAAAGAAAAGAGAAAGAAAAGAAAAGAGGAAAGGAAATGACAAAGATGAAAAAAAAAGAAAAGAGGAAGGAAAGAAGGAAAGAGGGAGGAAAAAGAGGAAGGAAAATGACAAAGAAGAAAAAAAAAAGAAAAGAGGAAGGAAAAAAAAGAGGATGAATAAAAAGAGAAGAGGAAGGAAAATGACAAAAAAGTTGAAAAAAGAAAAGAATAGAAAAATATGAATCTAGTATAGAAAAAAAAATTCTTAAATTAAAAAAGATGCAAAGGAAAAAACATAAGCGTTTACTGCAGGGTTAAACTTGACCCCTATTTCACTTCTGATTGAACATGATCACTACAACTTTTATATTGTTTATATGATAAATTTTTAAAAAATTATTTATTAGAACAAAATAAGCCATCACATATCTGTAAGAATAATTTTGTAGCTATGTAAGCAACTTAGCTCAGTCAGTAACACACCAGCCTACCAATCATTTGGTTCTGATTTCAAATCATGGTAGAGAAATGTTAATTTTATAGATGTATTTAGTTATTAGAATAAAATAAGTCTTCACATTTCTAACATAAATTTTTGTAGATATGTTAGACTTGCCAATCTAGCTCAGTTGGTGAGAGATACAACTACCAATCAGTTGGGCGTGATTTGAAATCACAGTAGGAATATTAATTTTTATTCCCTTAAATTTGGTATAGTCTAGTCTAGTCTAATGTATGTGTTATGCCGAATCGGCTAAATTGACTATCAGACAAAATTTACTTGATTTCCCTCTGATAACAAACTTTTGAATGTGAAAAAATATCCTTGGTTTGATTAAATAAACTCTTGATCAAATTAAAACTGCATATTTATTTTTTGTAAAAAGAACTTTGCCAAATAAGCAATTCCATAGATTCAGCCTAACATACACACCCAAAACATTGTGAAAAAAACAAAAACGAGAAAATTAGTCCAAGCCACATGGAATGAATTTTTGTAATCTGTAACACTATTTGAAAATCAGATACAGAAGATATTTTGACAATAAATTCTGTTTTAATTGTGAGAAAATGCAGACGGCCCTCCTTCCTCAGGCTTCAAATACAAGTTTTTTTTACAAGATAAGAATCTAGAGCCAGAGCCATTAATTGATAAGGAACAACTTTATGCTGCTCTTCTGATAACGTATACATTGCAGAATGTAAGAATTAATATGACGGAGTCAGATAGGGAACAAGGGTAAAGCCGAAAGAAAACAAACTCTTTTCACAAGGAGTATCATCTTTCATTGAATTCAGGAAGATTAGGGATGATGTTCTTTTTTTAATCAAGATTAAAGATTAGAAAATGGATTACTGTGTGTAAATGAATATATTGCTTAAATTCAGCCTTACTGACTGTCCAGTTCCGTAACTCAGAGGTAAGATATCGCTCTCCGGATCTGAAACGAAGGTTTCAATCCTACCTTGTGGTACTGTGATGGATTAATGGAAAGTCTATAGCCACACTGAAGAGATGTAATACATCGAAACAGCTGTCTGTGGATGACACAATAATATATACATATATATATATATATATATATATATATATATATATTATATATATATATATAATAATTACTAGTTATTTTAGGCAGAAGATTAGGTCCTGTAATAACTATTTACCACAAATCCATTTAATTATCATTATAATCAATGCTCCCTTCTTTAGGGTTGAGCACTGATAAGTGGGCACCCATCTATTACCACTATATGCAATGCTCTTCCAACTCTGAAAAAGAGCACTTTGGTAGAAAGGAAATCATACGTAAGTAAAAATAAATCGGTCAGCTCAGTCCTACTGACTGTCCAGTTCTACATAGGGCAGGGGCAAAATGTCTGCCTTTGGGTCTGAAGTGTAGGTTTCAATCCAACCTCATGGTACTGGATGTTGGATAGTCTATAGCCACACTGAAGAGTTGTAATACAATGAAACAGCTGTCAGTGGATGACACAATTTTTAATTATAATATATATATATATATATATATATATTTAAACAACAGTAAGGCACTTGAACAAGCTAATGACTACCAAAAGAGTGATTTTTCTGAAATAATTCTGGGCACTAAAGGGTTAAGACTGAAAATATGGTAGGTACTGCTACAACTACTCCAACATCACTTCCAACCACTTCTTATTCAACAGAGTGTCAAGTCTTGCCATGAGCTAAAGTCTCACTTTCGAAACACTTTGAGAATGAGCCTCATTCTGGGAGCAGAGGCCGACACCATTATAAACAGGAGTGACAGTGAAGACCAGTTATTTTGTGAATGACACATCAATGAACTGGAGTTACTGTTCAAGTTACCAGAAGTTCTTTATAACTTTGCGAAACCAGAGACTACAAAGACATGAATACAAGAATCATCCAGTCAGGATTATGCCAATATAAAATAGCCGACAAGGAAAATAGCATCCTGAACAAAATAATATGATTCCCTTTTCTTTAAAAAAAAACTTATTCCATTACTAAATTGCAAAAATGTACTGAGAAATTCCCAAGGGTAATGTGATTACCTGACTAAAAAGAATTGAAACAATGTGAAAATACATATTTATCAAAGTAACAAAAGTAATTGATAGCAGTTATATTGTTTTTTTTTTGGTTTGATAGCATCCTCAACTCAGGATTACCGAATATGATATACAAGTTTGGAGGTCAACGATCTTTGGTTTAAGTGGTAGTAGTAGAAAAATACAACTTACAGTTTTGTAGTTTATAGCCCTGGCTTTATTCAGATGTAGAATTGAGGAAGAAGAAGAGGTCAAATAAGGGACAATGTTTCCTGACTTTAGATGATCTGGGTCAAACAAGAGAAAAAGTCCCCTCATTTCAGACTGTTTGACCATTTTAACAGTATGGCTAGTAGCATTCCTCATGCTAAAGGGCAGGACAATCAAAAGGCTAGGAAGAAAAACCTGAGCACAAAATGCTGCAGGGTGATGCTCAATGGTCACTTTATTTTTGTGTCCTCTAGCCAATTCTATGTCAGCATTTAGCAATGAGTCCTTAGTTCTTTGATCACTTCATGTCACCACATGTGGAATGTGTCCTTTTATTACGCTAACCATGACCCTCGTTGGTAAAACTATACTACTAAATATATAACAATAGACTGGTTTTATTTTTGTCAGAATTTTAAGGATGAGGGAAAATCATTAACCAAAGGTTTTTTGCGGGCTTTTGTCCTCATCTTGCTTCATTTTTTGAACACAATGTTCCAGCCATTGTACCCAAGGCCATCTTCAGGTGATGGAAGGGCGTATTTTTTTTACTCATCAGAACAGAAAAAATACCCATCTTGATCATATGGAGACATTTACATTCTATTGCCGAAATATTGTATTCAAAAAATGAACCAAGGTGAGGATAAAAATCTGAAAAAATACTTTACGTAATGACTAGTGCTTATTGAGATTTAACAATATAGAGGAGATGAAGCAAGTGATGACTTATACAGTTGAACAATCTGAGATGAAGTAATAAGGTGTCGGTAAGGTGGAAGCATTTCTGTAAATCTTGTGGATCGAGGGAAGAAAGTTTTATAATAAAGGTTTTACAATCATCAAAACCTTTAGGTCAGAGCTTTCCAAACAGTTTATTGCGACAGTTTAGTGCATCACTGATAATCTCAAGATGAGCCACGGAATTAAGTCTAATTTTATAAACCTTTCAAAAAGTATATTTCCTGAGTCAGTTGAACTGCTAGGATGATGACATTATATATTTGGCCTGGCCAACAAAACTTGGATGATGTGTCACAAAATTTTTTTCATTTTTGATAATTGTATACAAAGGAGAACTCTGCTTTCGCTCTTTATCAGAGAATCATCATCATTATCAGTCTTTTAACGTCCATTGTTGGACATAGACCTTCCCCAGGATTTGCCACACTTCTCTATCATAGGCGTTGTGGAGGTAGTTTTCTAAATTTGTTCAGTTCATCTCTTCATCTTGTATTTTGTCAGCCTCGGTTCCACATGTGATCTCTGGGGATCCATGTTGTGAGTCATGATGTCCATCGGTTGTCTGTCATTCTTGCAACATGGCCTGACCACCTCAAATAATAGGCAATAAAAGGCCACAAGAATGGACCACAACATGTTGGGTGCTTGAGGTAAGGAAATAATTGCTGTATTACAGTTAAAGATATTTCTAAATATGAAAACGAATGATAAGCAGCTAGTTTCTAAACTGATAAAGAACAATAAAGAAATCAGCATTTAGCAATATCAAATGAATATTTGAGCACAAGAGAAAACATCAAATTAATAAAATGATAGGCTGATAGGGTGAGGTGAGTGACACCACTCTGGGTGCTAATTGTTTCTAAATCTAATTCACATATTGAATGGGCCAAGTAAGTAGTAATGCAATATATGGAGCTGAAGCCATAACCAGCATGAAGGCACTAGATACACTAATAAGAGAATTAAACATGTTAAATCTGATTGATTTAACAAAGATTCTTAACATGTGAAGCATCTTTCACAATGAAGTACACATATTTTATTTAAAGATTCAAATAACTGTAAACCATCTCAACAAAGAGAAAAAAAAGAATAAATCTTAAAATGAAAGAATTGATTAACCGTAGCCCCACAAATGTTTGACTAACCAGCCAAGTGGATTAAAGATTCTTCTCTCTTTGAGTGCCTATGCCCATGTGTGTGTGTGTGGTGTGTGTGTGTCCGGGCTCTCCTGGTTACATTTTTAGGGATTACAGTCTTGAAATTTGAAAGAGTATACCACTAAGCATCATCTAAAAACGTTTTTTTGTGTTTTGTCTTTTTCAAAAAAGTGCTCTTGGAGTTCTCTATGGTTATGCTTAGGTTAGGTCAAATCGAAGCTTAAATCTCATGCTGGTATTCTTATAGATAATTTTAGATAAAAGATCTTTGTTTCAGTTAATTTTAGATAATCCCCCAGATAATCAATTCTGGTTCACACGCGGGCTATGGTGATTCATTTATTCAAGGTACGGATATCAGTTGTCCAAATCATGAATTCATTCGAAACCAGGGGAGATAATCCAGTGCGTGAGAGAATGAAATTTTTATACTTCCATTTTTTTTTTGTCTCATATAGTGCTTAAAATTTCAGTTTTAAGCATTGTTAACCTCTTTCTAGTTTTGCAAATGGTTATTTCATAAAGGGATGAGGTTTTCACTTATTGACTTATTCAAATATTGTCCAAATACAACATTACTTGAATTTTTTGTCATGTGTGATATGGTCAAACTATCTATCCTCATCTGTGTGTTTTTTCACAACGTTTTAGCTGTGTACCCTCCAGCACTTATTGGGTGTTATAGAATGTAATCACCACTACCAAGAACACCTGCTTGGTTAGACTGAACACGTCATATTTGTTTTTTTTTTGTATATTCGGGTTGTGTTACAAAATATACAAAAAACAGATATAATGTGTCCAGTCCAACCAAGCATGCACTCTGAGTATTAGTTCCAAATTTAACACACCCAACAAACGCTGGAGGGTACAGGGCCGAAATGTTGCAAAAAAAATGAACACAAAGACAAGACAAATAATCATTCAATGATTGATACACTGTCTAACAAAATTCAGACAAGAATAACTTGAATTTGTCAATCATGTAAAACAGTAGTTCAAATAAGCTATGCCTATGTAAAATCTATTGTAAATGCTCTGGTATTATAACTAAGGGGTCGTCTATCAAAGCTCAAAATGGTCAGCTTTGATGAGATGCAGTGCCCTGTAGTCAACAAAATACCCTTGTAAACCGTGGGTCCCAGAGACTGTTAAAAGGTGAGAGTTTTTATCGACCACTTGACAACTATCTGGAAAGAGAAGCTTTGGTCTTTTTTTTTTTTTTAAGATTCAGACTTTTTGAAAATCAAAATAATATAATTCTTACTTTGTTATAACAGGATTCACAAATGACTTTCTGCAGATGAAACATTTGAAGGGTAAATCTTCATCCTCACTACTGATTTCATACTTTTCATCATCTGAAAGGGAAAAAGAAATCACAATACAAAGTGAATTATGTGAGGTCATAATTTACAAGGAGAAATCATATTTAAATATTACCACTTCCACATCAAATTTTGTAAGATTAATTCTAACAGAATTAAATTGGCTAACGTAAAAGTTTCCTCGGTTTATCAAGAACAAATGAATGAGATTTTTTAATCTAGCAAAAATCAATAAAAAATTTTTTTAATTTCACATTAGCTTAATTGTCTATAACTTTGAGAAGATTTATTAACATACAAACTTTTGTTCAGACAATCTAATCTCTTCTTCCCATCTTCAATGTTGACACAATGTTTTGGCAGGAATCGATGGATTTTTTCAATTTGTTAAATGAAGAAAGAAAACGAGAACTTTCCCATTTTAAAATTATGGAACAAGCAGTACTGCACGAGTGACTGGAATAGAATAATTTATTGACAACCTTTGCGGCTAATGTTTAAATTTATCAGTTTGAAACCATTTTTTTTTTACTTTGCATCACAGAAGAAAAAGACCTGATAAGAGATACTCTCTTTCCTTATGGATATTACAATTTACACCTGAAGAAGGCCTTAGAATGAATCATTCAAAACATTATGTTAATATCAAAGATGGGATGAAGAGATTATATTGTCCGGACAAAAGTTGGCATTAGCTGAATTGAACAGCATATTTACTGTAATGTTCTGTTATCACCTGCCATCTTTCAGACTACTTCATCATTCTATCCTCCTAGAACTTTTCATGTTTTCAGCATAAGAAACGGCAAAAACTCAGACCCATTGATATGAACATCTCGTTTCTCCATAGTGAACAAAGAGTTATTTGCACCATTATTCCAACTCTCGTCCAGGTTGCGGGAGAAATGTCCAAATCTAAATATGATGAGTCATTTTTAGTTCTTAGACCAAATCTTTGAAACTGTATTCCCACAGAAACCACCTCAACAACAGAATGAGTGAGCTTCGACATCTCTAGGAAAATTCCTCAAGCAGCTCCTATACAACCCACCAACATTTGGATATACATACCTAACCAATATCAAAAACAGCCTACTATAGTATACTGTACCTGATTGACATTTGTAGAGATGACATTGAGAAGCTCACCTTCACCATATCAAAGCTATTTACTGAGCAGCCAGAGTCAAGTTTGCGCCATTTGTTTTTAAAATAGTCACAAAAAAATTAAGTCACAATCACTTTTTATTATTTTACTTCATGTCTTATACTCACCATCTTCACCATAAGTGCCTTTGTCCATTTCTCTTTCCAACTGCCAGCCATGTTTATAATCTCCTCGGTCATGCATAAATTTACAGCTATCTGAAAGAAATAACAAACCAGAAAAAGATTTAACACTAACCAAACTAATAACAAGCATGAATGATTTTGAAATATAATCGTGTGTCATATATAATTTCTTAAAAAACAATTAATTCAAAATATTGGATATAAAAATAATATACTTTCAAGTCTGATTCAATATTAAAATTTAATTAAATTTTTCAAGTCAGAAGTCTTTCAAGAATCAAAAATATATTATTTTAAGGTGTCATTCATAGCCCTCAATAAAAAGAAATCTTAACCACAAAGCAAAATTGTCTAACTCCAGTCCAGACCTGAAGTTGACTTTCTTTTTCTATCGTACCAAGAATTAAAAAAAACAATCCTCACCAAATTTAGGGGAGTGAAAATTACCATTCCCCTACCATGTTTTGAAATCACAACAAACTGATTGATAGTCATGTCTCTTACTGACTGAGCTAAATTGACAAGTCTTACATATCTATGAAAAATTATGTTACAAACAAGCAAGGGTTTATTTCATTCTAAATAAATATAATTGTAACAAAAGAGATATATTTTTATAATTTTTTATACTATACAGAAGTTGCAGCTATCATCTTCAATCGAAATAGGAGTGGAGTTTGACCCGGCAACAGCCAGGCTTGTTATATGTACATGTCCAAACCTTTGACAGGTCTTCCATATTACAGGTATAATATTTTATACTTTTATATACCATTTTTTTATACTTATAAAATCCACAATAGTGATGTACAAATAGCAATTGCAAAGATGGGGTATTATGATTTTTTAGCAAGAAATGTTGAGTCATTTTTTTAACGTATCATTTTATGTAAATTTAACTTTAATTCTAAATCAAAAGAATCGGATATTTGTTAAGACCTAAGGCCATTTTTTTACAGCTCATGCCAACCAGTATTAACAACTAACTTGAAGAACCTATTCCTGATAAAAATATCAAAAATTAAACTTTTGGATCTCAACGTAGGTATTTACTAAGCTTGGCTTAGTCTGGCATAAGGCTACAAATGTAAGGCACATAGAGTGGATCGAAGTCATATCAGTAGTAATTGTCTGCTAAACAAGCTCATTATCCATTATATCACGATGAGACGCCCTCCGAGTCTTGATATAATAAAATTATAATTAAGATCAGAGTAGCCTCCCTTGTTCCTTCGAAGCACATCTGATATTAGCTACTAACGTAGATGTGATATGTAAACCGTTCCGTGATATTACCAGATTTATTTAACACAGCAAAATTAATTCATTCGAACGATTGTATATTTGATACAGCAAGAAGCAAAAGTATATACGAGAAGCAAGCAGATACCAAACTTTTCATAGTACATTTAGTATGTGAACATTTATAATGGATATCTACTTGTACAAGGATCAGTGATTTTTTTTCTGTTTCTCTGTCCATAACTATGTATACTTCTGCTTAAACGTAAGAATATCTCAAACTGATCATTTGAAACAATGGATTCTTCCACTGAAATGAGTTTACTAGTTTTTTTTCTTGAGAAAAAAAAATAATAATCTCATAGAAATTGAAATATCTTCGTAAATTTTTTCACATGGATTAACTAGTTATATCATTAATTTTTTAAAAATTGATTCAGCACTTTCTTTCCTAAAAAGAATAATTTCATATAAATTGAAAAATTTCTCCATGAATTTTTTCACATGGATTAACTAATAACATTATTAATTTTAGAAAAATTGATTATTAAAAATCAATATATTCTCTACTAAAAAACTTTAGAAAAATATTAACATCAGATGCGTGCCCAGAAGGTACAAAGGGTATTTTTCGCTCTCCTCACAGAAGAATTTGCAATTTCTAATTTTCAGTGAGTTTTTGTCTTTGCAGAATGGTGAAGGTTATTAACAGGGATATAAAAGGCCTCCTTCTGTCTCAATAAACAATGGAACAAAACATGACTTCTTCAGGGCACAAGACTGGGCAAAGCATAAGGGAATTCTTGATGCCCAGTCAATAGAATCCCCCTATTCCGAGAGAAAACAGAACAATTTGATTGGCATCAGTTTGGCTGTTGTTAACAGTAAGGCCACCTGCACCTCAAGATGAATACAGACGAATCGAAATCACCAGAGTGACATCAACCTTTAAAAGGGAATTCGATGATTTAGTCGCCAATCTTCACCTAAAATTTGTTGGAGCAAGTTTCAACACTCAATGCAGTGCATCAAAATATTTTTAAAAGGGGATTGTCAATAGTCAGGAATTAATGCAATTGACAAATAAGGTTTTATACGTATTAAAAAATCAGCTGTTATCTAATTGACATTCATCACCACTTAATTCAATTCAGAACTAAAATTAAAAAATTTTTCCCTCATGAAAAATATGTAACATTTAACTTCTCAATTTAAAAAAGAAAATACAATCTGACCACTCTTTCAAAATTTGAATACTGAACACTTTATTATCTAAAACACAATTTCAAATAATTAAGTTTTGATACGATAAAAAACAAATATAAAACCACCAGTCTAACCATAGCACTATTTCATACTTAATAATTAAATCATCAGTAATCAATTAAAATGGTAAAGACAACAATGTTAAAGTTACTATAAATACTCAAGTAACATATATGATAGTTTTCACTAATGCTAAAAATGTATTATGATAATCCTTACCTCCAAA
Source organism: Thysanoteuthis rhombus (assembly GCA_963457665.1). Taxonomy (NCBI): domain Eukaryota; kingdom Metazoa; phylum Mollusca; class Cephalopoda; order Oegopsida; family Thysanoteuthidae; genus Thysanoteuthis; species Thysanoteuthis major. The sequence continues at coordinate 34,835,681 of OY735231.1, read as the reverse complement.
ACCACAAAAGCCAGTTTCTTTGTAATCTTTACAAATGTCAGGTTGGTAATCCCACCTGACGGTAGCTCTTAGATTAGCAGGTGCACGAATAGGACCTTTCCTGAAATCAAAACATGGAATGAGTTTAAGACAATATTTTGCAAGCAGTACATTATTATTGGAAAAGTAAACAGCCATGACACTTGACACTAAAATTCTGAAATGCACTCAGATTTATTCACAGAACTATTTCTAAAACAAAAGCAATAACTATACACAGAATGCATATAATTGAGAAAAAAGATAATTATTCTCTATTCATCACTAAATTTTAAAAGGAGAGTAAAATAATATAAAAAAGTTTTTTTCACCAATTGCTTAACTAATAGATATCAAGTGATTTTATATGTCACTCTATGACTACTTCCAACAATTTAGAGTTTCAGGTAAAAGGTAAAGTCTCCATCTCTTAAGAGACAACTCCTATTGGAGTATGAACAGCCAGTGCCAGATTCCAGGTTTCAGCTGCATGCATCAGCTTAGTGATCTGTGCAAGTCATGAGTTTGGTTGGAACCAGGACTTAATTCCCACAAATTCTAGAAGCCCTTCCCTTGACGAGATGCAAGTCCACCAAAAGGATTCTTCACCCTTATCAAACAGCTTAGAGAGTACTCAATTAACAGTCCAGGGAAATTTGTCTTAATGAGTTTCCCCACTCTTTACTCATACTGGGAAATGAACCCAAGACTTCAGCTTCTGAGGCAGATGTACTAACCATTACACAGAGGACATTCAGAAATTGATACAGGTTAATTGAGAAGTGGGAAAAGCAGTTTTTTTCCCCCTCTAATTTCTCATCTATCATTACATTAAAATATTTTTTATGTTTTTTAATTAAATTCAATTTTGGTTGTATATTCAGCATATAGATATACAGCCCCCACCTCGCAGAGTAGAGCATTCCTATAAAAACCTTCAATAACCCTGAATGGTATAACGAAGCAATTACCATTAATTTATACGGGGAAAAATTTTGAGCATTGCCGAATACCCCAAAATAGTGATGATGATATGTTAGGCTGAGTCATAGGAGATAGAGGAGACAGGGATGTAGAAGAGAGAGAGGAAGTGGGGCGTGCTGCAAAACAAATACAGAACATTAATTTCGCGTTCCATCATTTTTCATAACAGCAAACTTTCAAAAAGCAAGAGATATCTGTACATCTTTTCACAAAATTTTGGTTTCATTCAATTCGATCAAAACATTTTGAATTAAAACCCAATAATTTTGAATATTTTGATCGGCTTACAGATTCTGATGATGAGGTTAAAAAATTGTACATAAACCGTTTTTACTAAACTTATATTTACCTGATCAAAGCGCATCTTTTTTTAATGGATGTATCATAAATCTTTCTGAGACTATCTCAACAATACTGACACAGATAAACTTCATAAGTACAAAGAATACTCTTTAGATACAAAGCAATATCAAATAAAGTGATAACTGACTTAGAAAAGATGGAAATGTTTACCTCACACTACCACTAGCAGCGTTGCCCTGGGCTGTATCTTTTTTCTCGTAATAATGAGCATAGTTATTCATTCCTCGGTAAATCTTATCATCTTCCTTTCCTTTCAGCTCCTGAAATTCACAAAAAAAAACAAAAAAAAAAATGGAAGCCATACATAAATCAGTACAAATGAATATATCAAACGTACAAAAAAAATATTTTGCTGGGCAAATAATGAGAACAAGAACAAACGTACTTATAATTTAAATAGGACAGTATTTCATAATTCTGGAATTTAACCCTTCAGTAGTTGAGCTTTCTTTTGTGTCTACCTACCTATTGAATCAGTGTCACCCAACAAATGGCCCAACCAGCCAACTAGTCAGTCATGTAGGCTGCAGATTCTTCTCTCTTTGCTCACATATGTGTGTGTGTGTGTGTGTGTGTGTGTGTGCATCTCCAGACACTCCTGGTCACATTTTTGGGGCTACCATCTTGAAAATTTACATGAGTACACCACTAAGTACCATCTAAAAATTTTTTTTTTCTTTTTTTCAAAAAAGTGTTTTTCGGGATCTGTACGGTCATTTTGAGACCAACAATGCCTAATCCTTGTACTGGTATTTTTTTTAGATAAGTTTGGATAAAACAGATCTGTTTTTCAAGATAATTCTAGATAATTTTTCAGATAATTAGTTCTGATATACATGTGGGCTATGATGATTCACTTAGGCGAGGTACGGATATATATTATTCATATCATCGACTCTATAAAATTTCCTTTTTTTTTTTTAAACAGAAAAATTAATGCTGAATATCATTATATTTATTTACTGGATGATGAATATCAGAATCTCCATTTAAAATAAGATATTTATGAAAATGAATTTGTTGTTCCCTTTAAACTTTATTATATAATTATGAATGGATATTAACACATACCTAAAATTTCAAATCGAAAACAGTAGACCACAACATCTACCTAGGACAACAAATCTCTAGAAAAAAACCCTCAAAGAAGAAGAAATCAAGTAAAGAATTAAACTAAGATGGTAAGCCTTCGGTAGAGCAGGCTCAACCTTCAACAACAAAAAAAAAACCATTAGTTTTAAAAAGAAGAGTATACAACCAACGCATCCTCCCGGTAGTCACATACAGAGCTGATACATGGGACCTAACCAAAAGATTGACCCTCAAACTCAGAACCATGCAATGTACACAAGAGAGAATCATGCTCAACATCACACAGATAGATCACAAAACAGCACAGTATATAAGAGAAAGAAACAGTAGTCAGGGATATCACAGAATCCATTAGAAAATTCAAATGGCAATGGGCTGGTCATGTTGCAAGAATGTCAGATAATCTATGGACATCACAACTTACAATGTGGATCCCCAGAGATCATATGCGAATTTGTAGCCGACAGAAAGTAAGATGGCGTGATGAGCTAGATAAATTCAGAAAATGCTGGCTCCGTGATGCCCATGATAGAGAAGTCTGGTGAATCTTGGGGGAGGTCTATGTCCAATGACTGATGCTAAAAGGTTTATGATGATGAATAGTAAGAGGAACTCTAGAGATTTGTCAAGTGTTGGGTACTTAGCATTAATCAAGTATTTAAAGAAACATTTCATAGCATTTACTTTGGAGGGTGTAAAATTCAACAACTATAGTTATGATAGTCACAGCTAAAAGGGCAATAGAAAAATTAATTCATCTGGCACAGAGGTATGAAAAAAATGTCCCTGAATTCGAACCGCCTAGTTTTGAATCCAGTAAATGAAGAAATCAGGGGATGCTCAGAATTTTTTTTTGGTTTCAATGCAATGAAGAGTTACAATCTGATTTTATTTCAGCTTTTCAGATCAGTCAAATCATCTGGTGTTTTTGAATATGAACTATGAATGAATGGAAGAATAGTGTCAAGAAACTGAAGAGTTATAATGAAATTGATTTCATGAAAACACATTAAAAAAAACATTAAATGAATTCTTAACGAATGTGTGATAAATAAAATTCTTAGAAAACCGTATTTTGACTACATACTTTATTCAAGTTCAGAGATCTCTCATAAATGGCTTGGGCATCTTTCTCAAGTTCTGTATCAATTTCTACCGTGGCAGTCGCACCCATATCATCTGGTCCTTCTCTTTTCTGAAAAATAAAAAAGGGATTCAAACCACACAGAAAACAATATTTAGCCAACTAACCGTTCATGCAACCTGTGATATCACAGGTGGAGATTTATTAAGTAAACAAGTGAAAATTATTATTCATTCTAATTTTTACATATATACAGACGCAGCAAGTTGTACCAGTGAGGAGAAAACAAAATAATGATCACATTTGTATTTAAGTATCAACTACATTTGAACACAGTATGCATAGACAAGATGTCACCCATTCTTATCTCTGCCCACTGACTTTGCTGCTACTTTAATACTCCCCCATTTAACTGATGTCATTTTCTGCACTAACAAGCTAAATTTTTCAGACAATAGGGAAAACAAGTCTGGTTTCTGTAGGGTCAAACTCCATTCTTACTTCTATTCTGACAAAAGATGATTACAGCAACTTATGTATTGTATATATAATGGATAAAATATTATAAAAATATATATTTGTAGTATAAATGTATTTATCTATTAGAATATTGTTGATATGCAAGATGTATCAGTTTGGCTCTGTCAGTCAGAGACCCAGCTACCAATCACTTGGTCATGGTTTCAAACCACGGTAGGGAAACACAAATTTCATTTATTTATTAGAATAAAATAAGGCCTTGTGTATTCGTTTTTAACTCCTTTGATAAGGCATGTAAACCTTCGAAACTTGACTGGGGCTAACATTTTCTGTAGAATTCAAAAATGTAATCAAATCAGGAGTTTGTTATGTACTTTTCCTCTTACCAGTGAGAATGTCCCAAAATCCCAAGCATAAAAAGACAACACCCACTTTGAGAGCTTCCCACTTGAACAGTATGTTAGATAAAGCACTCGTGGTTTTTTTTTTTTTTTTCTTTTTTTTTTTTACAGTCATTCATAACATATTAGGTCATGTGTACGCAGTAACCATATTTATTACTGTTGTAGGAGAGTCAATGATTTTTCTTCAGGGGAATCCGAGATGGAGCTCTAGGTGATTTGATATGGAATCACTCAAAATTTTTTTTTGATCACAAAAAAAAAAAAAATACTCACCCCTGTTTTCGAGGACTTATAAGAAACAGTCAAATCATTATCACTCTCACTGCTGTAGACGTGCTGTTCGTTTTTCCTCTTGAAAGATTTGGTCTGCGAATAATAAAATCATGAAGGTATAAGTTCAAAACAATTAAAACAGATGAAAACGACAAAAACAGTAGAGAAACCAAGAAGCAGCCATAACAATATTGCAGTAATTGGTGGTTAGCTATCAGCTGTAAAAGTTTCTGTGGCTTTTTAAAAACATATTAGGTTGTACTACTTGATGAGTTGGATCCATGACAATTCATGGCTGAGTACAAACAAGATGGAGTTAAGTAGGTCTGGATTATATTGTATTATTAGGCATTATAAATCTAAGTATTCAACTGTTGTGCCTCACTATTCAGACCGTAAGCTTTGGGGTTTTTTTTTCACTCTTGAAAATACGTGTTCTGCGGAGTAAGCACAAGTAGTTGCAGGAGTTGAAACTGGGATACAATTCAGCTGGAAGAGGGAGGAACATCAGTTTGGCATTTGAGGAAAGATCTCACTCAGTTTTCAATCAAATAAAAGTTTTTTTTAAATTGAATAACCGTAACCTCACAAATAGCCGACCAACCAGCCAAGTGGGCTATAGATTCTTCTCTTTTTCAGTGACCATGTATGTGTGTGTCCTGGCAATCTTGGTCATTTTTCTGGGGCTACAACCTTGAAAATTTGCATGAATACACCACTGGGCACAATCTAGGAACGTTTTCTTTTTTAGTTTTTGCAAAAAATACTTTTTTGGATCTCTATTGTATTTTGGGGACCAAAAATGCCTAAATCTCATCCTGGTATTTCTTTTAGATAATTTTAGATAAAAGATCTATTTCTTTTAGATAACTTTAGATAAAAGATCTATTTCTTACAGATAACTTTAGATAAAAGATCTATTTCTTACAGATAACTTTAGATAAAAGATCTATTTCTTACAGATAACTTTAGATAAAAGATCTATTTCTTTTAGATAACTTTAGATAAAAGATCTATTTCTTTTAGATAACTTTAGATAAAAGATCTATTTCTTTTAGATAACTTTAGATAAAAGATCTATTTCTTTTAGATAACTTTAGATAAAAGATCTATTTCTTTTAGATAACTTTAGATAAAAGATCTATTTCTTTTAGATAACTTTAGATAGAAGATCTATTTCTCTTAGATAACTTTAGATAAAAGATCTATTTCTCTAAGATAATTTCAGAGAGAAGATCTATTTCTTTTAGATAGTTCTAGTAACACATGGGCAACAGTGATTCATATATGCAAGGTACGGATATTTTTTTCAACTTTGATAATACCAAATGTTTCTATTTGTAACTTCAGACAGGGCAAATAGGTTCGTAGGTATAATACCTGTGGTTGGTCAGCCATTCGAGGTACTTCATTAGCCCAACTTTAAAGATAAAAGCCCTGTCCAAATATTACTCTGTTCAATGTATTGGTATTATGAAAAGGTGACTAATCACAACTGGATCTAGCTATACAGAGAGCAGTAATTTTTCTAAAAACCCTCTTATAAAGATAAATGTTATAAAGCAGCAAACACTGTATTTCATACACCTGATTATATTAACTAAGGCAGTACCTATTCCAAAGGAGCATAATTGTCATGTAAACTAATTTTCCGTCCGTCATACGTCACTATGGCTTCGAATTATTTAGATAATTTAGATCTATAATTTTAGACAAAATCTGTAGGTTTTTCATTTATTTTCACTAGATTTCTCAAGAACAGCTGACCCAAAAGGTTTCAAACTCTACACTGCACAGTGTGCTAATATATTTAGCAAATGTCAACTTCGTACAATGTCCAGTTGTCAAGTGATCACAGTGCATTAGATTTCTCAATGACCGCTGATCCAAACAACTTTAAACCAGACACTGTAAAGCCAGATGAGATGACTAATACATACGCCAATTATCAACTTCATACAATCATCAGTTGTTCAGTTATTTCAGTGCATGCGCACACACCCACAGTCACTTCTTTAATCATATTTAGATGAACTATGAAAAGGATACAGTTCTGACTGGTATCTATTAGTGTGATTATTTCGAAGAATACTTCAGCAAAACCTCCGGAGCATTCTACAGCACCGAGGAAAGATGGTAATTATAATGTTATCAAATGGTTATTGCAATCAAAATCAGTCAATCCCAAAATCTTTATCTACAAAGAATTTTAAATTATTTTAAATTATCCACTTACTATAATCAAATATCTTGATAAAGTTTCTTATAACAATGGATTTAATACCATAACAATGAATTTTCAACCATGAATGTAAATTGTTCCAATTTTTACAACCTTTATCTGTTGTTATCAGCCAGTCACTGTTATCTAAAAGACCCTGTCTCAAAATGATCACAATATAAAATTATTAGGTAGCAGTAGCCAAAATTAAGTTTGTAAAAAAAAAAAAACTTTCTTTTCAAATAGGTTTTAAAGAACATTTTATTATAGCTGACTTAGAGGATTTTGGAGTTCATCAGAAATTGAATTAGTATTAACAAAATCCAGCAAAATCAGATTCACGTTTATTTTTCGTAAATTGGCATTATAAAAATGAATCTAATAACATAACAATGAATGTAAATTGTTCCAATTTTCATATCCTTTGCTTAATGTTATCAGCTCATTATTGTTATCTAAAAAACCCTGTCACAAAGTGATCACAACAAGTAGGTAGCGGTAGCCAAAATTAAGTTTGTAAAAAGAGACTTTCTTTTTAAATTGGTTTTAAAAAACATTCTATTATAAAAAATATTTTAAAAAGTAAATTATTATCTCTATAAGTTCTTAAGATGTGGCTGTTCAGCACTTGCAAAAATGCCAAGATGAGCTATTTTTATCAACCAAGAAGCAACATTTAATAATTAGTGATGGAATTCATTTTCCCAAAATAGAATATCTACAACCAACAGAAGCTGTGCCTGTAATCACAGAGAACATGCTCATCATTCTTGGATTCCATTTACTAGTGAAATTTTGAAAATCAGCAAAAAACTGGAAACGTACAAAACTGAACAATATAGCAACTTTGGACAGTCACATTAAATAAAAAAATGTATAACCTGAAACTTGGCAATTTGATTTTTTAATATATATAGACCAAGCTCAATCTTTTTCACATGATTTTAGATTGATTTCCTGGAAGTATTCAACTCAAACTATGTAAAAAATGCCAATCTGTAAAATACAGACGTTTTGCACAGCACATACATAAAAGTTAGCATAACTTTGTAACTATTTTATGAATTGTCTTCAAATTTGGAGGCAATAAACACTGCATATTATTCTATACTTCTGCTAAATATTTAGTTAATAGCTTTATTATGCTCATAGAATCAAAGAAATAAAAACTTCAACTCAAAGCAGATTTCCCACACTTGTAGATTTAGTATTTATAATTCCGACAATTAAGTGTTGACAATCTCGGTTTATACAAATTGCATATGTACCGTATGTACAATCCTCGCCATTTTTTTCACCATTCTAGAATGTGTTTCAAAAAGAGCGTTGAAAAGCTCTGCCAGAGTTGCTACCGAAAAAAATGAGTGAAACTATCAGTCAAACAAATGATCATTGCATGACAAAAACAATCTTACTCACAGTCAGAGAAGAAACCATGTAATTTATTTTACAATGCGAACAATTTTATATAATGTAAGAAAAAAGACAATAAAAATATAGAAAAAAAAATGGATGAACATCAAAAGTTACTCAACGCAGTGTTCAAAAAAAAAAAAAATCCTTTTAAAGTTGAAGAGGAAACAATGTAATTCAATGTATTTTAATTATGTAACAAAAAAAATCAAAAAACAAACTGGAGCTGAAGGTTCTAGCCAACTGTTTTTCAAAACTGTATAACCAAACATTACCCTTTATTGTAATTTATTATTATTCTTATCAACCAAAATCAAACCTATTGTTCTTAAACAAGATACAGATCAGGCCCGTTCTCAACATATAATCAGGATGACTTTGATCTCATTGTTTTATCTTCCCTGTTTCCCCAACAGCTGAACAACCAAAGAAGAAAGGTTATGTAAAGGATACATCAAACATTGTCACCTTTGAAGTTAGTACTATGAGAAATCTATAATGATTCAGTTGGATATTTGAATAAATATTTTTTTTAAATGTGATAAAAGACAAAACTTGGACACTTATATGCCCTACGGAGAGAGAAAAAGAGTTGACTTATACAATTTCTGAGTTTTCAAGTCTATCAGAAATCAAATCTATAATAATGAAATCCAGCAAAATCGGATAACCGTTTTTTTTGGTAAATTCTAGATAAGCAACCTGATTGAAAATTCTGGCCTCACCAAATCACTGTAAGTGACTTATAGCGAATTTTCAGTCAGATGATTTTTGAAGGCCTCGTATCTCCCTGGGAATTTGTGTAGCATCTCAACCACAAAAGACCACCTTAAGGATGACGAAAGAACAAGGGCAATATTCCCTGAAAAAACAACTTTGGATGAAATAGGATATTAGTCGTCTGTTTGGTCACCTCTATATTGAACTGCCATTAATGGTGGATTTTGTTTTCTTCCATGAAGTTGACATCTGCCTCGTTTTCGTTGTGCACAACAGTCACTTCCCCAATGAAGGATCATCCATATAGTAAACAGCCATTACCCCCCCCCCCAAACCTGCTGAAATTCGTGTAATTGATCGACTGGCCATTCTTTGTATCACTTGCTACATACCTCTCTTCAGTTACTTCATGGTTTGTCTCTGGATCAGATTCAACTGTATAAACCTCTCTTTGTGCTGGCTGGTGTTTCGCCTTTTAAAAAGTGAAATGCCTAGGTCAGCAAAGCATTCCTCACTTGAAAAGATTCATAATGTGGGCACGTTTCAACCTGTCACGAAGTACACGGTCTTGCACAGTGAAATATTTCCCTTCAAGCAAAAAGTCAACTAACTTGTGCTATCTGACTGAAACATACCTTTTTGAGCAGAGCTTTTACTTCTGTTTTCTTCTCTTTATCAATAGCCAGTAAGAACTACAGAATGTTGGCATCATTCTCAGAGGGAATATCTTGGAAGAGAGGTCTGGAGGAAGAATCTTGCTGCCACTCTTCAAAGACAGAGTGCAATCTATCTAGTGAAGAAATCTGAATAGAGCACAGATGCATTATGGTCCTGTGATCCTGAAGTACATGGTATGTACACTAAGAGTAACAAGATGGCAGTCAATTACCTCACTCTGACTGTCTGCAAGAACATTCTTGATCTTCTTGTTTACCTTTGGCTAGAATTTGGCGATGCATTCTTGGATATCCTGACGATGGAAACGTATGCCACAGGCTGCTTGGAACAAGCTGTTGAACCAATTTTCTCAGAATCTTATGATAGTTGATTCTTTGCATCACGAGACAAAAGGCTTGCCAGTTATAACTGCATCCATGCTAATCACTTCCGCAAAGATTAAAGCAGTCCGTATGTACCCAAATGCTGAGCACTCACAGGCCTTGCTGTAGCAAGGCAGACTGTCTCTCCCAAGCAGCTCCCTTTTCCCCCCGTCTACTCTTGGCTGAGAATCTTCTTGCATTCTGCTTCAGGCCCAAGAAGGAAGAGAGTATTGCAGTGCAAGTCTAGTTCCTCGTCAGTCTGGAGCAAGATGAGTCGTTCTTCAAGCAAGCTCTTTCCAAAAGACCTAATTACTGGAATTCATGCTTGTCAAGCCAGCCAGCCAGCATCCATACAAAATTGTGCTGAGCCTCTGCCTCAGGATACAGATCTGATAGTTCTTCCTGAATCTGAATGGTCACCTCAACCAGAGTTGATTTGTCTTCAGTTGATACTTGAATAAAACCGACCAACAGAGATCCCCTAGCTGTCATGAAACCATTTCTAGTTGTCATTCGTATGAAAGCACCACTGATCACTATCAAGTAATGTCTCAGTCATTTGAACCTTGCTGATAACATACGCTTGATCAACAAAATGGAGAGCTGAACACTGCTTCAGTAGGTCACAATCTGGAACTCTTACTGCACAGATCTGCTGAACAACAGTCTTGATGATATGTCAACATCTGTGAGCAAGAACCTTACACTCAATTATTTGAGCCATGATCAGTATCTTTGACTCTGGCTTGAAGAGCCAGTCTAATGGTTCATCTTTCAGTCTGATGACTGGTACATCAGCTCCAGTGACTTCCTCTTCAGATTGTGGTTCTGCTTGTCATGCCTTCGGTGGTGGAGTCTTGGCCGTTTTTAACTGATGTTTAATGTTAACATTCTATAACTGCAGCTTCCAGAATTCTGTCTTCTAGTACGCTTCCCACTGTTTTGCTTATTTAGCCCTAGCCTGAAATTTATCTTGCAGCTCTTTCACCTTCTCCTTGCAACAAACCTTTCGCTCAATCCCTTTTTTCTTATACTGGTTGAAATGGCGATGGAGACTTGCATTTAGAGCATTCTTTTCTGCAACCAGATTATTGTATTTTTCTCAGCATATCGCATACACACATATACTTACTGACTGAATAAGAGGGTTTTTTCCGGAGGATTTTCGGGACACCCGTATTGCAGCACTTTTCGTTCCGTCATCACTGCTTTCTGAAATTCAAAGAAAGTTAAAACGAAGCAATTAATATCCAAGAATAGAATGTTCTAGAAAGAATAAATGCACACTGAACAATTTTAAAGAAAACAATTCAATTTTACTTCTATAAAATACATAGGTACAGCAATAAGTCTCTGCAGCCTAAAAAAAAAAAGCATTTTTTTTTTACAGAGGAAACATTCATTTTTCAACGTAATCGCCTTCCTTTCCAATGCACTCAATTCAATGATGAATACTAATAAAATAGATCAAACATTATACAGAGGGAATTTCAGATCAAAACTCAGTAAATAACTGTATTTGCCTGCTTCAGGGATACTCCAATCTCAAGGATGCACCCAAATCTTGATTTGCAAATTTTGTAGAAAAAAAAAAATAGGAGGGACTTTTTAAAAAGTAAAATTCAACCTGTAGGACACAGGGCATTTTTTAAACCTATTTCAGTGGAAAAAAATAGAGTGTCTGAAGCTGAGAAATACAATACAACTCAGGCTAAGGACATTGATTCACCCTCAAATATAAAATACTAAGAGGATTTTTCCCTGAAAATGGGAATATCAAAATAAAACTCACACTCAATTAGATGACTATTTCATACTGTAATACCAACAAAAGGGTGTGCAAACATTATTGGATTACAAATTCCATCACACCCTAGAAAACACGGACAATAATACTTTCCTCCACGTTCTAATTACTAAAAGAGAAAATCCATGTAGGTACATAAATAAGTCGGCAGCCTAATAATGGAAAAATCATTTATTTTATGCAATGAATGTCTATTTTTCAGCATAATCTCCATCCTTGTCAATGCACTTAATCCTGTTTTGAATATTCAACTATGTGCTGGGAAAATGACCTGCATCAGTCTCCTAGACTTAGGGACAGTCTGATGTAGACTATTGGGCCCCGGTACCACACTCTATTCAGAGCTGGCAAAACCTCCCAAATATTAAAGAAACAGAGGGAAAGTTTCAGCTATGTTCAGAGCTGATTCACTGCTCTGTTTTCCATTGACTAATTATTTCAATACTATTTCCTTTCATTATCATTATTATTATACTTTTTCAGCATGTCTAAGAAAAAATATATAAATAACAAATTACAAATATACATTTGTATATTTGAAGTTGATACCTATTTATTTGTAGAGGTTTTAATGCTGAGACAGGGACAATATTTAAAGAATGTTTCACGACCGAGATAAGTGGAAAGAAAAACATTTTAGATTTTCAAATAGCTTCATGTTAAAAATTCAAATATAATCGATAAAATTCTGTACAAGTCTGAATGAGTGTTTAACACTAAACAGATTTAAATTTATTACTGGATATATTCATGATTTAATACTTTATATATATATATATATATATATATATATATATAAATATATATATATATATATATATATATCTTCCACAGGAATAGAGCACTCTGGTGGATGAGGAGTTTCTGCGTAAACAAATATATCGCTTAAATTCAGCCTTACTGACCACCCAGTTCCGTAGTCAAGAGGTAGGATATCAGCCTCCAGGTCCAATGTGAGGGTTTCAATTCTGCCTCGCGGTACTGGACGGGATAAAGTCTATAGCCACACTGAAGAGATGTAATACATCGAAACAGCTGTCTGTGGATGACACAATTATATATATATGTATGTATATATATATATATATGTATGTATATATATATATATATATATATATATATATATATATATATATATACACACACATATAGATGCTATCCAGAAGTTTGGGGGAAAATGATCAAGACCGATAAACCTGCACATGTCTTGAAATAACTCCATATGAAACAAATAACCAGTTTGTAAATCAATTTTTAGAAACCATCAACAGAGGTTTCTCCAGTTTCTAAGTGATGCTGGCAGGCAATCTGTTTGTATTTGTTTAGTGTACATTAATAAAACTAGAGCTGAAAATTGAAACATTTACTTAATAAATAATAAATAAATAAACTTTTATTGTTTTTTTGAAAATTCCCAAGAATGAGTTTTTAGTAAGGTTCAATTTACAATGTAAGTTTTTGCTGAAATGGTCCATTAGTTTATGTCCAGCTACATTGGCACCTGTTTTTTGGGGGAAAATTAGACTTTTTAATGATCCAACAAAAGGAAAGAGAACTCATTCACTGATCACTCCTTTTACAAATTTTTCAGTTGATCATCCCCAACGAGGCATGCCACCGAAAAATGTTGGTCCCTTGATGGTTTCTATAGAGGAAAAACCAGACCTGTTTTTTTTTTTTTTGGGAAACCATTTTACTACTGCATGTTCTTGAAACTCTGGGGTATCAACTCGCACATACATAGATACAGTTATTATACAAATATCCATGTATAAAAACAAGTTGGCTTAGGTTTGTTGTAAAGAACCAGTTCTTAGACCAAATCCTTCACACCCAAAACAAGACACAATCTTGACATACCCAAATAACATAAGCTTCCTTCAACTAGATAAAAAATCTGGTTCATTCAATCTGTCTGAGGCATATGTGGTGACTGCTTTAGTAATACTAATAAAAGTTCTTTGAAAAACCTTATCTCTCAAGTACCGGGAAACGGACATTTAGTTTTTTTATACACTATCAGTTAATTCCCATTAAAAAATTCACGGATAGAAGTAAATTTCTACTATGACTGGACTATCATTGTCAATTTTTGTCAAAAAACAAAACTGGACTTGAACTTAATTTTTCTACCATAGGAATAATCCTCACCAAAATTAGGGGAGTAAAATGATAGGTGAAATTCACATCTCCTTCCATGATTTGAACTAATAACTAACTGATTGCCAGGAGGTTGTCTTACTGATTGAGCTAAATTGAAAAGTCTTAGATATCAACAAAAATTTATTATACAGATAAGCTTATTTCATTCTAATGAATAAATACATTTAAACAATTAGTATACATTTTTATGATTTTTTATACACACACACACACACACACACACACACACACACATATATATATATATATATATATATATGAATTAAGAAATGGATATATGTGACCTGACAGAATGATTATAAATTGCATTATATTATATAGAAACCTATTAAAAATGATCTCCTGTAATTAATTGCACGGTTAATGTATCACTCACCCTAGACAGCATGAATAGAATAAACAATCAAAGAAAATGGGGCTGCTGCAGGAAATGAACCTACCACCAATAGGGTAGCCACTTCAACGTAGCAATGCTCTAACCATAGAGCTAAACAACCGTCAGTTACGCAAAGGCCCAAATAACTTTCAACCCGAATTCGTTTAGTGAAGTTTGAGCTTGCAGCAAACAGTCTTGTTACTGTTATTTTCCTTCATCTTAATTCTTTAGATGTTTTTTATCATAAACTTACTCGGGCCACCGATATACACCAATGAATGAGCAGTTTGGATTAGAAAAAAAGAATAAGCTCTTATCGTCACTTGAACCTGTCTTTTTTTGGCACAGGGAAGCCTCGTTGAATAAATCTTTAAAAAAAAAAAACTACCAAAGTCTCTTCAGCAGATGAGACCATTATAACAAATATTGGGTAGAAGATATTTCTATCTGCAAAAATTCTTTAACTTGAGGGTAAGACTCCAGTGAATTGATAAACATAGAAGACAAGAAAAAAAAGTATACATCAGCCTCAGCGTATACTGAGAGTGGGATTTTTTATGATAGGTGTGGAGATCCCCATTTGATTTATGCTTTTCTTTTTTTTTTCTTTTAAACTAGGAAATATTAACTTTCAAAAGTTCATCTTTTTCTGATGGAGAAGGCTGCAAAGTAAATCTGGAAAATAAAATCTGATAGCCGAACTATTCAACTTCTTCACTTCTCTAAGCATCCACCCAAGAAGAAATAAATTTAAAAAAAACATTAACTAAAACCATATATAATCCATACTTTGCATATGTGAATCTCTGTAGCCCACACGCGTACCAGAACTAATTATCTAAAAAAAAAAAAAAAAAAAAAAGATCTTTCTTTTTATCTAAAATTATCTCAAAAGAAAAAAAAAAAGTACCAGCACAAGATTTGGGCATTGTTGGTCCTAAATGACTATAGAGATAAAAAAAAAATTCTAAGATGGTGCCTAATGGTGTACTATTGCAAATTTTCATAGTCGTGGCCCCCAAAGTGTAACCAGGGACACAAACAGACAAGTGAAGAAAGAAGAATGTGTAGCTGACTAAGCTGGTTGGTCAGGCAAACCTTTGTGGGACTATGGGGATTCAATATATATATATATATAGATATATATATGTGTAAATGCTTGTATATATAACAAAGAACTTTTGTGAGTGCATGTGTGTGTGTGTATGTATATATATATATATATATATATATATATACATATGAATCTATATTTATATAAGTATATATGAGCATATAAGTATCAATACATCTGGATATAAATAGGTGTGTATGCATGGTGTGTATATAAGTATGAATATAAACGTACGCAAATATGTGTAGATATATATATATATATATATATATATATATAGATATACATATATACATATGTATGCATAGTATGTATATGTGTGATTATATATATGTGTATGTAATTATGTATATATAAGCATAAATATGCATGTATATATAAGCACGAATATACATGTATATGAATATGCATATGTATATATTATATATATATGTATGTATAAATATGTGAATATATGTATGATTGTTTTATGTTACATTTACTTTGTAAAAATCCAGAAGTACAAATGCACTTTGATAATAATTCCATAAGGGAATAGAGAGGAAATAATCAAAAAAAAAAAAAAAAAAAAACGAAAAAAATTCACACCCTCAGAAAATAAGTATCAGGGTAGGTAAGGAGATAATGACAGTATCAATTTAGCAAGGAATTTATATGCCTCTACATAAGTAAAAGAAAAAAAAAGAAAATTTTTTTTTATGAATTTTGAACAAAAAAGAAAAAACAAAAACCCACACCCTAATTCGTGCTGCTCATACTTGAAGCCATATTTAACTCTCAAGTGAACCAAGAAGCATCAGAGACAGCCAGAAATTTGAGTATCTTTATTTCCTTTCTTCCTTCTGCTTATTTAAATATTTAAGAAAACAAAAACCAAAGTTTAAAACTGCCGTAAACACTGAGTCACGAGAGCCCTATACCAGGCCCATATTACGTTGCAGTTAACCGTTAGGTTCAGGGGTGAAGAAAAGAGGAAGATAATGTCTGAGAGGAGGTTAGAGGGTAATGTGAAAGAATTTACAAGAGACAAGTTTCTTCTTAATTTTACCATCCTAGTTGAATTTCATAAGAATAACTAAAAGCAGTATTCATGATCTCATGATCATTAAAACAAAAGTTCTGATTATAGCAAGAAGGTTTTTCAAAGATAATGAGCTTGAAAAATTCTTAATCTATCGAGAGGTTTTCATTAAGGTCTATTTGGGATTTTGTTATTAAACCTATGAAATAAGTGATGATATTTCAGGACAGGCCTCCTCAATTATAATGCAGTTTGAGAGAGTGCGGTTAGCAATATAACACGAGTGGTTGGTGGACTCTAAAATAATATTCTAGCCCCAAAAGAGCTAAATTGGCAAACCTGGCTATCACGTGGTTCGCTTTCTTGGACTAACACCTTATAATATAATGAGGATCCTGTATTTGTATAGTACCCATAAAATATGATGGGATTATCTATGTATGGATCAGCACTCCTGTTTGGATCTGAGTGCATATTGAAAAGTGTAACATAAAAAAAGAGAAAAGTTTGTGTATATATATATATATATATATATATATATATATATATATATATATATATATATATATATATATATATATATATATATATGTCTAGAATGCTTTACAGCTTTAAACAATGAACATTAAAAACTTTTTCAAGAGATTTTTTTGTGTCACTTCAGTCACCCATTTCCCAATATCTGTCAAT
Organism: Thysanoteuthis rhombus; assembly: GCA_963457665.1. Classification (NCBI taxonomy): domain Eukaryota; kingdom Metazoa; phylum Mollusca; class Cephalopoda; order Oegopsida; family Thysanoteuthidae; genus Thysanoteuthis; species Thysanoteuthis major. The sequence goes on along the minus strand of OY735231.1, from coordinate 34,818,418 downwards.
GCAATTTATGTAATCGTCAAGTGTTTTTTTCCCCTGGTTTCCCCTATATATATATATATATATATATATAGCGTTATATTACACAGAAACTCTTTTTTGGAGTAATCTACCATTAATACACAGTGAATGTACCATTTTGAACAATTCAAGAAAATGGGTCTTCTGCAGGAATCGAACCTGTGATCAATAGGGTAGCCACTTTTGCAGTCTCATTTTCTGTAATTGTTTATTCTATTTACATTGTCTAGGCCGTGTATAAACGCAATTTATAATCATTCTGTCAGATCATATATCCATTTCTTGATAACATTATATATATACAAATATATGTGTTTTATATATGTAGAAAATTGAACAACCATAGCCATCAAAAGATGTTATTGGGTTCTATCCTTCTTCATATTTGCATGTGTTTATGTATTCCAGAGCTCCTGGCCATACCATTTTGTCCACAGACTTGAAAATTGGCATTAGTATTCCACTAAACCCCATTGGGGGGGGGGGCTTTTTTGACCTTCTAGGGGCTATTTTCAGAAGGGTTTATTAATAACATATAGAGTTCCTCCAGAATCTAGCTGTTTTTTTAACTATTTTAAATTTTTTTCCAGTCGAAAATGCCACTGACGTCTTAAATAGAATTCATTCTGACCGTATTCTTTAATAATATTTTTTTTTTTACATGACTTTAAATTGATGCTATGGTTGTTCGATTATTGATGCTGATGGTGAGTATTTTCTAAAATCTCTTCCATTTCAACTAATCCTCCGAAACAAAGGTTTTCTTTTCATCCTATCTAGTTCCATATCTTAAAAGGCTATCAATAGATTATGATTACAAAGAAGTGTTGGGCTATGAATTACCAGAACCTTTCAATTTTGGAGGTTTTTAAACTTGTCGAGTTTTTACTCACAAATAGATGAAGCTGGATCAATAAGTCAATGGCCTGAAACAATTTCATTAGCTGAATTTTGATCTGAAATTTTCACTGTATAATGTTCAATTTTTGTGATTCAACAACTGAATATCAATCAAAGTTATATGTGGAGAAGCGTTGGGTTAAGTGCAGTGAAAGTGAAAAGAAAAGAAATTATGTTAAACAATAAACATTTGCTGAGTAAAATAATTGCTTTTTGCAACATTGGGTTACAGACTTATTGATATACCTACATCAATGATATGGGCATTGGGGTCCAAGAAAGCCAACCATATTATAACTGAGCTGTGATAACCACCAATGCCAATTTAGCTATTTTGGAGATAGATCCCTTTAGCTTCAAATTTCAATTCAAGACAATCATCTTTTTTTTTACTTGCAATAATATAAGTTTATATGCATGAAGAGAGATACTATTTGTTTACTAACAAACAGTATAATCATAAAAACAGATATTTAAAAAACTGAAACCAGGGCACACATAGTCCCTCATTTTGAGACTTTGTTGTGCCAAGGTTGGATCAAAATGCTTTTGCACATGATTGTAAGTTTTCATATGCAACAGTGGGGTAATCGCAGCCATTGCTTCATCAATTGTTTCTCCGATGTAGCGCAATCTGTATTCTATTTGAGTGACCCTGGCTGGTGGTAACACCATCGTGGTGTCAAATGTTCCAGCCATCCAGCATTTCTGAGCAGTCTTTGAGACGCTCCAGAAAGATTTGTACGATATTGCCCACTTTAAGAAGTACTGAGTTTAACTTTGAAATTCCTTTTCTGAACTAAAGTTCAACTTTTTTCAAATTGTTTGAGCTGAAAAAATGTAGATTTAGCTCTTCTGAAACTAAATCTGTTTTTTGAGCCAACTAGATCTGGTTCTTTTGAAGCTTGATTAAAATTTGGGGGTTCACCATCCACTTCACATTATAATAGGGGAGGCCTCTTTAAGCTCAATTTGAAGGATATGAAATTAATCTTAATCCTCATGAAATATCAATGATTCTGTTCCCAAAAAAATCACACAATAGTTTCAAGTCTTTCTATTATAAACATAGAGACACAACTAAAAAAAAAAAAGAGTTTCTATTAGAAATAGAATTAGAAAGCATCACATGACCAATATCCAGGGTTGGGACAGGTGTCAATATATCAATGAATAAATGAGTTACTTTTTTCACCTTTTGTTGGGTGGTGATCACTAAAAGTAAGTCTAGATTTTCAAAAGACAAGTATAAACACTGCCGGACACAAACCAAGGAACCAATTAGCATAAACCCAGGCTGCGAATTGAACCTCCCGCTAAAAATCTATGAGAGGGATTTTTAAAAATAAAAATAAAGTTTTTTTCTAGATATAATAAAGAGTGAATTTTTGAATTTTTGCTCCTCTAGCTCCATTGGGGTGACCCGTACATACGACACAAACATAGCCAGACCCACTTAAAAACTGGAGAAAACCTATGTTGACAGTTTTGGTTGACAGTTTCTAAAAGAATTTCTCTTAGAAATTTGTTTTTTCCCTGTGTCAAGATCTAGCAAGGGCAGTGTTCCCAACTTTATTTTCAAGTTTGCAATAAAAATTGGATAAAAAAACATCTTCAAACCCTTAGAATCATCTAAATTCTCCAGATGTATTTCTTACATTTTAGATATATATCACATATCATTAATAAATTAAATGTGGCTTTGATCGTCAACATTTATTTTATCAAAATATAACATAATCTATCAAAAATATTACTTTTTTTCATTACTATGAATTGAATACAAAATAGTACTTATTTAATCAAAGATCATCTAAGTGGCAATTCCTAACATCTAGACACAATGAAGAACATCTAAATAGACAACACTGAGCAAGGGACATAACTCTCAAATCGAAACATCAGTCACTGACGGCAATTGAAGCCAGAAATGCTAGCAAATAAAAAAAAAAAAAAAAAAAATCATTGGAAGATAAGGAATTAAAAGTACTTAAAACCTTTCAACAGATGCCAGCTCCCAGAGATAGAAAGACGTTATATAACAGCCAGTGGTAAATAGAGACGGTGTGTAAAACAAAATTGCATATTATAAGCATAAAAAGTTAGTCTGCTTCCCACATAGTTTCAAGACATGCTGATTAGTTTTTTTCTTTTTAATATTTACGTATGTAGGCATCGTGCCAAACAGAGTAAAAGATTGCTGGCAGCCAAAATATATACGTACTTTTTATGATATTATTATGGTACATTACAAGCGGACGAGTTGTCAGCTTTTCGTATATAGCGTCTAGATGCAATATTTTATCCTTAAGTAATGACTAAGTGATAGAACAAAGAGCCTGATAACAACAGTTAATCATTCAAAAGAAACCATCATGGGACCAACACTTTTTTACAGCATGCCATGGTATGGGTGATCAGTTAAAAAAATTGGGAAAAAAAAAAAAAAAAGATGATCAAAGAATAAGTTACTTTCTTGCTTTTTTTTTTTCGAGCGGAGATCAATAAAAAATCTGAATTTCCAGAAAGCAAGTCTGAATGTTGCTGGACACAAACTAAGGGATCAATTTAAGATTAGCTCACATTGTAAACTGAACCCCCACTTGAAACCTATCTTGGGGGAATTTTCCAAAAACAAAATGAAAATGGTGATCAAAGAATAAGTTTTTTTTTCTAGGTTTTTTTTGAGCGGTGATCAATAAAAAGTCTGAATTTTCAGAAAGCAAGCATGAATGCTGCTGGACACAAACTAAGGGATCAATTTAAAATTACCTCACATTGTAAACTGAGCCCCCCCCACTTAGAACTCATCTCAGGGGTGAATTTTTCAAAAACAAAATTAAATTTCTTTTCTAGCAATGATAAAGAGAGAATGTTTAAAATTTCAGTTCTTCGTACTGTACACATTATAGATAGCCAGCCAGAACTATTCGAAAACTAAAGAAACCTATGTTGACAATTTTTTTTTGTTTATTAATACCAAAATGTCATCAATTCAAAACAGGTAGGACTGGTTTCGTCAGAGCACAACCAGGAGGGAGAAAATACTGAAAATCAATCAATGCCTCACCTTTAATAGAAGACACAGGTAGCCAGACAGTTAGAAGGACAGAAAAAGGAATCATTCAAACACTGGCAAAGACAGGGAAAGGCATGAATCCATCTATTTTCCTATTAGCATAAGGTTGGAGATTACTTGTCTAAATGATAGTCAGAGAATATTATGCCCAAAATTCGATAAAATGAGAAGTAATTATGAGCAACTAATCTGTCAAATTTTTGGCAAAACTTCAAGAAATGAAAAAAGAAATACACCCCACTTTCACAATCTTGAATTCAGAGGTGTAGTTGAGTGACTATTCGACACCCCCCCCCCCGGCCCATAATGGAAGGGTGCCCCTTTAAGCTGAATAAATTGTAGTTAACCTACTGTATTTGTACTGACATTATATAATAATGTCCACACATAGCTTGTTTGTATACCACAATTAAAATCTAAATATCTAAAAAATTATCTAAACAAATAAATGTTATATCCAGAATTATCTTTTTAAAAAAAAATCAATCTTTCATCTAAAATTATCTTTAAAAAAATGGATCTTTTATCTAAAATTATCTAGAAATTACCAGCACAAGATTTGGGCATTGTTGGTCTAATATGACTATTGAAACCTAAAAAGCACTTTTTTAGAAAAACAAAAAAAATGGTGCCCTGTGGTGTATACATGCATATTGCCAAGATTGTAGCCCCCAAAACACGACTGGCTGCACCCTGAGAGACACACACACACACACACACACACACAGAGCCACACTAATAGATAGACACAAATGCTTTAAGATAGAAGAATCCATAGCCCACCTGGCTGGTTAGTCAGGCCATTTGCGGGGCTCAATGATTCATTAACAAGGATTTATTTGTACATACATTAATTGCATAAATAATTATTCTGCCTCTGGGGTTGTTTTCCACCAATTAAGTGATAGTGCAGATCTATTCATTGCAAATTTTCATTTAGAGTTAAATCTAGCTAAATGTTTGGGAGGTGGGGGAGGCTCAAAGAGCCAAGCTCCCCCATCCCCATCCCTCAAATCTCCAGCTACCTCTAGCTACGCCATTGCTTGAATAACCATACGACAGGTGTCGTTATTTAGAAACATAAGAGTTAAATTCACAGTTGTATACTTTTATTGTCGGTTGAATTATGGAGTTGAAAAATTATAATGGTGGATTTATAGAGATGATTAGGGGTTGGGGCATATCGACATCTATATGGCTCATGTGGTTCTGAAAATGAATTTTTGTTGTTTTTAATAAAATCTTTTTAAGGAAGATATCTTATTTTAAAAAGTGAGTGAGATAGATAAACACGGAGAAAACACATCTGGTTAGTCTATCAATACAAATCATCACAAAGTCTTAGGCAGCATACCATGGTGGGAGTGATTAATTCAAAAAAATTGGAAAAAAAGGTGATCAATGAATAAATCACTTCTCTCGTCTTTTGTTGGGAGATGATAATTAAAAAATTCTGATTTTTTTTTTCTTCAAAAACAAACGTGAATGCTACCAGTCACAAACGAAGGACCAATTCGGCATGAACTAACATTATAGTCTTTTTTTAGACATGATAAGGAGTATTTTCAGCCCTCTAGCTCCAGTGGTGCAGCCTGTATGTACAACACATACATAGCCAGCCAGACTCACTTGAAAACTGAAAAAACCTATGGTGACAGTTTTAGTTGATGGTTTCAGATAATAGTAAATACAAAGTCTATAGAAATTAATCAATCATATTGAAAAGAATAGGGCTATATATATTGTTTTATCTCATTGAAAAATGAAGATGATAATAATAATAATACATTGAATTTCTATGCACTTGTAGTGATGTCAAGGACACATTGCAACCTGGAGAGCTTTGAGAAAATAATGGTAAAAGATTATAATATAAAGCATTTTAATACACATCCATGCTAGACTTACAGATAGTATATACAAAGTCTCCCAAAACAATGCTAAAAACATTTTTTCATCATCATTAGAGTTTTTTCAAAAGGTACAGCAAAAACGTTTTCAAACGATTTATCTTTATTAATTAAAAAATCGATACTTGAGGCATTATTAATGATCATTTATTTAGTTGAGAAAAACACTTGCAATGTATCGAATTTAAGCTTTGTTCAGCCAAGACACCAAGTTTAAATCATGTGAGATAATAAAGACAGGTCTTTATCACGTTCCTCATAATATCTACCATCTGCTGAGGAGAAAAATATGAGTAGTGATAGCTCTAATGGATACTATCTATGGATTCCATCTTGAAAGGTCAACTTAGATAACACTGGTCAACAAAAATGAACTTTTTTTTCTCATCAACAATTTTCAATGCAGATTATGAATTTCAAGTCTGTTTCTCTATAGCATATCTAATTTTTTGCAACAGACATGTTCAGTTTTCAGTTCTACTGCATATGAGGCAAAGGTTAAATCAAAACAAGATTTGTATCAGTCAGAACTTTTCAACGCAGAAAATCGAAATGACAATCATAAGATATACAAAGAAGATAATATACAGGAAGACAAGCAGAAAACCTTGAGCTTTAGACCCCCGGTGGTGCTCAATAGGGGTTATAAGCTAAAATACAGCATTCATCTCCTCATGAAAACTAGATACGAAAGACTAATGACTTTTTCGGAATCCGCATTCAAAACTTCATACTACAAAACATTCCAGATAAAAATTTGTTGTTGACCAATATAAGATAACTAACTGAATAGACAGGTATGTTGGATGATATAAAAAGTTCATTCAGTTAATTAGGTAAAAATAACATTTTTTTTTTTCTATTTTTTGGAATTAACTATGGATTAAATACTTATATCTTGTTCTACTATCTTCTGAAACCTTTCAGATGACTTCATAATTCTATCCTCCCATTCATTTTATATCTCAACAAAGAACTTGTCTACGTGCCTTTTGCAGTCTTCAAGGGAATTGGAATTTCAAAAGACCAGAATAAATGGTAGTGAGAAAGTGCAACATCTGCAGACTACAGTGGTTGAAGGAAAACTTCCCAGGCAAGCTGTAACAATTTTTGTCTGGTTTTCTATGAAACACACAGTCTAGTGTTATCTTATATAGGTGGTACATGGCTAGCTAACCAGCCAGCCAGCTAGCCAGCCAAACCTACTTAAAAACTGAACACACCCATGTTGACAGTTTTTAATGGCCTAGTCCCTGCGAACATTGTCACAAATGTATCTTGGCTATCCACAACCCATCCCTTTAGTGCAAGCAGGAGGGGCGTTTTCAACTAATAACAATGTATGTGCGTGCGTGTGTGTGTATATATATATGTATATATATATATTTATTATATATAGTATTTACTTCACACAAAAAAAATATCTATTTTTTAACATAATCTCCTTCCTCGTCAACGCTTCTCAATCTATCACATAGTATTATACAGTGAAAACTCCACGTGTTTTACTGACCTGTCATAAAAATGGTCTTTTCAAAAGTCGGGAAACATATCAATTCAAAAGTCGGGAAACATATCAATTCAAAATTTTGGATGAAATCAGACAAAAAGGCTACCGAATCTTTTTGTATGCAAACTGAAGTTTACAGGGAAAATGCACGTCATATACATGCGTGTCAGAGCAGCCCACGAGATTGAGGTGTTGCTAGATTTAAATTGAATAAATTAGATTTTAAAAATAGATTCAGGATTAGAAAGTTTTTTTTTCCTTTTCCCATTGCAGCCATACATGAAATAACCTTTCCTTATACCAACATGCTACCATATAAAGTATAAAATCTGCACACCAAAAGGAAATAATAGTTTGGAATGAGGTTTCATATGCATCCATGCATCTGCATAAGACATATTTGGTTAGATGGTCAGTCCCTAATTAGTTAAATATCAATTTTCTAAGCGATCTCATGTTGGACTGATATGAAACTTGGCCCCACACCTTCGGGTGAACCGTCCTCATCTTCCTACTATTACTACCACAACTAAAGATGCTAAAAATTGATTCTCTAAGCCATATCATGTTGGATTGATATGAAACTTGGTCTAGACCCTCTGGTGAACCATCCTCATCTTCCTACTATTACTACCACAACTAAAGATGCTAAAAATTGATTCTCTAAGCCATATCATGTTGGATTGATATGAAACTTGGTCTAGACCCTCTGGTGAACCATCCTCATCTTCCTACTATTACTACCACAACTAAAGATGCTAAAAATTGATTCTCTAAGCCATATCATGTTGGATTGATATGAAACTTGGTCTAGACCCTCTGGTGAACTATCATCATCTTCCTCCTTCTACTACCACAACTGGTGATACAAAATATCAATTTTCTCAGATATATCATGTTGGATTGATTAAAAACTTGGTCCAGACCCTGGACACTGGACGCATCATTGAACTTATGGTTCTTGTTTCAAGTCTTTTCTCCCATTCTGACTCATGCTTAAAACCGAATTAAATTTAAAAATATACAGCTTTAATAATCTGACAAATCTCAAATGAAAAATGTTTCGTTAGTTTTCATTGTGCAAGTGTAAAAGTTGTTGAGCTAACTAGAGAGCTTGTAGAATTGCTTTGTTTTCACATCTCATACACCAATAACTGTGATCCTGAAGTACCTAACCCTAACAGGGTACAGCAAGAATGTCGGCGATGTTGGAGATGCGAAAATAAAGCAATGCTACCAGCTTTGTAGAAGGGACCACACTTCTTATAAGGAACCACACTACTTAACTAGTACCGATACATTTTCAGTGTCTAAAAATGAATATTAGATAATTCTCAATACAGAATAAACCAGTAGCTGTCACCAAAATAGTGAATTGTATTAGGGGTTCACTATATCCCTTGATATCAATTTTTTTCTTCTTCTTTGTTCTTTCAGACAGCAAGATACATGGAAATTTATCAAAATGGCAAATAAAAAAAACGCAAATATGAATGGTGAAAGGTGCAAGACAGAATCTACGTTAAGACAGCTATGTAGCGGAAGGGGGAAAAGAAAGAAAAAAAAATGAAAAATTATCAAAGTCACAAATAGAAAAATTGCAAATATGAAGGGTGGAAAATGCACGACAGAATTCACAAACATACATACATATCTGTATATATTCATAGAATATATACTACCAAGGATACCTGGTATTGCCCAAGGAAAAATAACTTCAAACATAATAACAGGGAAAATTCATTAAATCTTATAAAATTTTCATAAAATTAGATGTCTATTTTAGTCCATTATTTGCACTCACTCCTATGTCAAGGGTAGCATTGTAGTTACATTGTAAATGAAAGCCCCATCCTTAAAGCTTAAAAATGAATTGTTCTCAAAAATGACAAATTACCAGAGAAAACAAAGGTCATATGGATTTGAAGCACTAAAAATTATTTTGTTTCAAATATTTGACTAAAACAAATAAGGGAGGGGAGCTACGAGGGTACGCGACATGCAATATGAGAAAAAAATTTGCAAAAGTTCTGAATTATCATCCAAAATGCCACATGTACATTCAATTAATTGTTTTTGGCTCAGTGGTTTGTGCTGTGTAAGAAGAATTATAAGTAAGAACATATTTTTTTACGGTGTAGACGTATCTGAAGTTATTTTTCCTCTGGAATCCCTGCTAGTATTGCAATAAAGAAAAAAATATCTCGAGAAATTTGTAAAAAAAAAAAAAAATACTTGAGTAAATTACCGGAAAAATCAAAATGATACATTGAAAGAGGAAATATGAAAAAAGAAGTTATCAAATGAAAATGTTAAAAATATCATAAACTGTTGAAAGACAAATGTCTGAAGATTTTTGATTTAAACTGATTTTTTGAAAAATTTGGAAGAAATGAGTTGTCTTCCCAACATTTATCTTCATGAAAATTAGAAATGACCTCTGATGATCGAGAATGACCTTTGAGGCCAATCCCATATAGCCCAATACATTTGTTGTGAAAAGATATGCCCCTATGCCATACATCAGCTTCCTTGGTAGTAAATTGTGCCTTACAATTGCTCTGATTGACTAGAAATGATTATAAGGGACCCCTGATAAGCTTGAAGGACCTTCAAGTTCAACTTCACATAGCCCATGACCATTGCCTAATTTCAGCATCCTAGCATTATAGCCTAAAATGGCTTCAATTAGCTAGAAAAAACTAGAAATCACCTCTATTGACCTTAAATGCCCTCTAAAGGTCAACCTCACATATCCCATGTCATCCACTGAAAATGTACCTATATGCCAAATTTCCGCTTCCTAGATGAAAATTTAACGTTACGTCGGACAAAAAGTCAGGGTCCATTTAGTAGTATAATTACATTATAAATGAGCCTCCACTGTGGAGCATTTTTGAAAAAAATCACCTATACTATGTCTTCTGCCATGAAAATATGTACCACTATGCAAAATTTCAGCATCTTACATGCAAAATTATGGCCTACAAAGTGGAACAGACAGACAGATGGATTTGGGGTTTTATAGAGAGAGATAATAAAAAGCTATACAGTAGATAGAAAAAAAATGTTACTGTCAGTGAATGTAAATCAAACCGGCATATAAACAGAACAAAAATTTCAAGACAGAATTTAGGTAATGAAAGCTATTAGCTGGAGGAAGAAAATTAGGTGAAGAAAAAAAAAAAAGCCAGATAGCAGAAAAACAAAAAAAAATGATATCAGAATATTTAGTAAATCACTAACGCAATTCACAATGAATAACAATGGTTAAAATATTGTTCAAATAATCCAAAGATTATAAATAAATCTTTTTAAAAATCAATGGCAGGGGGTGATCAATTAGAAAAAAGGAGTGATCAACGGTGAAGTTACTTGTCTCCCCTTTTGTTCCGAATTTACAAAAAACAAGCATAAATGCTCAAGGGTATAAACTATAGGACCAATTTAACATAAGCTTACATCGTAAATTAAAGCCCCATTAAAAACCTACCTTGTGGTAGTGAATTTTGAAAAAAAAACAACAAAAGTAACATTTATTATAATGAGCTAATGTTTCAATTTCCAGCACTCTAGCTCCATAGGTGCAGCCAGTACGCATTATAATCACATACACAGCCAGCGAGCCAGACCAACTTAGAAACTGAAGAAACCTATGTCGACAGAATTGGTTGACAGTTTCTGATAATTCGATGATAAACTACAACAATTGTAAATGCAAATAATCCTGGCAATAAATTCAGCAATGATTTTTTTTTCTTTCTATCAAATCCAATATTGTTCCCAAAACAAGTCAAAAACTGAATTCTATTTTACTAGCTAAATGCCAGAGGCCACAAGATAATGATTATCATTAAGACTGAACGCATCCGTCCCCCAATAATTTTTTGGCTGAAATAAATAGGGGGGTGGGTAGAAAGGGATTTAACCAATTTTGCACACAGCTAAATATAACAAGCTTCAACAATGTAGAACAGTAAAAATACGCACGCATACACAGATAAAACTAGAAACCACTCAGAGAGCGTACAAATCTGCCGACGCCATTGTCAGGGGAGAAAATTGTGTATGGATCTTCCCAAAAATTTAATCACTTCTTGCAAAGTCTATTGCCAACTATTCCACAAAATTTCATTAAGAACTTTTGTAGATATTATGTGACAGATAAGAGCATGCATATACATGAATCTATGGAAGAAATGAAATAATATCTCAACCAAAAACATATTCCTGAATACACCCAAAAATTTAACCAATTCTTCCTTACCATATTTCAGACAGATGTAACAAAAAAGAACTCAGTTACAAACAGAATACTTTGGTTTATAACAAGAAAACTGGGATTTATGAGAAAAATTTACTTGATGTATTTTCGACTATTTGTATTCATAAGAAAATAAAATATTTACTCTTTGATTAAATATAGTAAAAATAAGAATTAGAAAGATTATTATCATTCATTTCTATAATTCATAGCAATTCGAATACACTCACTAGTTCTATTGCACTTGTGAATAAACGCAAGATATCCAGTAATGCTGTAACATGTAGTCAGTTGCAATATCTGTAGTCTACAATACAATAATGCCCGTTCTACCAAGACCCCACCTGACCTGATTACCAGGAGTAAACCAGTAGCAAGGGTTACATGACTTGTATATTCCAACAAAGCATTAAAATCTATAAACCCATCTTCGAGATTTATCAATATTTAAGGGTCTCTTTTATTCAATTCACATATCAAATAAAGCATTTATTTTCTATGTTTCTTGACCGTTTTAGTTACAAAGACTACTAAACCTTGAATCATCTTCAATTATTTCAATATTCATTCAACGTTTTTGTCACATTCAGTAATTTAGTATTTACTAGCAGGGATAACCAGTGTTGTTCAAGGAAAAATGACTTATAACCTTAAACAAAAAATTTATTGTGAATCGCGTTAGCGGTTCACTATATACCTGCAAGTAAATCTTTTTTCTTTCCTTCTGCCATATAACTTTCTTTATGTAATTTTCTCTGCTGGCTATATAGCTTTCATTACCTAAATTCTGTCCAACTTTTCGTTCTGTTTTCACACCACTTTTTGATTCATACTGACTGACAATTATGGTCCTGTACGCATTTCTAGTTTTGTGGTCTGGTATGTATTTCTAGTTTTGTGGTCCCATAGGCATTAATTGAAGTTGATCTGGCAACCCCATTAAAAAACAAAGAAAAAAAAATTTGATTTCAAGGATTATGGTGAACCGCTGATTCACTATTTTGGCAACAGCAACTGGTTTTGTTATATAACAGAAAAAAGGCTGGATAACATCAGAGCATTCGGAATGGGGGGTACATCTACAATGAAACTCTAATGCAAAACTGGGCCGCTCCTATCCATCTTTCTTACAAAAGTAAGGCATCGAAGTATGCAGTTAATTCTCAAAACAGGAAATATCAAGTGAAAATAACCAACAAACACATAAACAAGAAAAAAAAATCAAAGAAAACATAGTCAAAACGGAAAAAAGAACAAGAAATTATGAATATACCGCCACCCCCATGCTGTGTCAGGGGTGATCATTTGAAATGTTGGAAAAAGAGATGATAAAACAATAAGTTACTTCTTTCGCCTTTTGTTAGGCTGTGATCAATAAAATAAAGGCAAATTTTTTTTTAAAGCGGACACAATCTAGTGACAAATTTAGCATAAATTTACAGTGCATATTGAACTCCCTACAAAAAAAAACTATTTTGGAGGGGAATTTTCAAAAAATAAAAAAATATTTTCTCCTCTCGTTGAGAGGAGTGTGTGCGCAAAACTTCAAGTTCCTACTATGAACAGTAAGGGCTGGTCAAAGTTTGGATAAATACATAGATACATATAAATGTCAGAACACATGAATAACCTAAACCCAGCAACAGTGATTAAACCAGTCAGTTGTAAGTCATAATCATCATAATCAGTCTTTCATCGTTTGTCATTGGACATAGACCTTGCCCGGGATTCATTACATCTTTCTATTGTGGGCATAACGGAGCCAAAATTTTCTGAACCTGTCCAGTTCATTTCGCCATCTCATATTCTGCCAGCCACAGTTTCACATTTGATCTCTGGGGATCATGTGAGTCATGATGCCCATCGGTTCTCAGCCATTCTAGCGACATGATCAGTCCATTGCCATTTGAGTTTTTTAATGAATTCTATGATGTCTCAGATTCCCGTTTTTCTCCTAATATATTGTACTGTCTTGTGATCTCTCCATATGAAGTTAAGCAGGATTCTCTCAAGTGTACAGTTCGCAGTTTGCGGGTCAGTCTCTTGGTTGGGTTCCATATTTCAGCTCCATAGGTGACTATCGGGAGGATGCATTGGTTGTTTACTCTTCTTTTTAGGACTGATAGGATTTTCTTGTTCTTGAAGGTTGAGCTTACCCGGCCGAAGGCTTGCTACTCTAGAGTGATCCTTCACGGAGATTCAATGTCCAAGGTAAATGTTGTAAGTAAGGACTGAATTTTACTTTAAAGTCCCATACCCTCACTCCCCTTGAAAATTTTTTTTTTTTTCAAATATCCCAGAACGAACATAAATCCAGAGGTAACTGAGGTATTGGATCGAAACCAACAATAATTTCTAGAAATATTTTCTTTCCATATCAATCCTTGAATTCTTTCATCAAATAAATTTCCCCACCTGGACCATTTTTGAAAAATTCACACACACACACACACACCCGCCACATAGATAAGTTTTTAATGAAAGGTTCAATCTATAATGAAAATTCATGCTAAATTGATCCTTTATTTTGTGTCCACACTTACCTAAAAATTTACCATAACTTTGATCAACCAAATGTCAGTTGGTGTTGGCATAATACAAGGTGGCTATAAAATTTTTTGGAGTTTTTAATAGGACCTCTGAGCATGTTTTACACAAACTGGTCTTCAAACATTAAAAATACTAATAATGTGGGACCTGCTCTCATCCCCCCTCTGATAATAACGATTTGATTTCCAAGCATCGATCAATCTATATAACATTAAAAGTCCGATTCTGTTAATCTGTATATGACCTCTGAGTAATCAAAAAGGTGAAGTATCAACTAAAGTTACCCCTAAAAAATGTTTTGGTATCTGTTTAGGGCCAAAGGTCCCATTTAGGCCTTTTGCAGGAAGTAAGTGAATCTCACCTGTAGGTAGGGTATTTCAGCAAGTAAACATAACTTGTGAGTAATTTTATCTAATTAAGATAGAATGAAGAAATCTAATGAATTGTAATAAATCCGAAAGGTAAATACACAGTTTTATTTCATGTAAATCTACACACACTCATACATATTTTTTTTTTCTTCATCATCCTGCAGTGACAATATTCCAGGTTGACCACAGGCTATAGTAATAGATGTCTCGGTTGACTGCATGCTAGAGTATAAAAGACTTAGTAAACTGCACACTATAGTAGCACCCAATATTCTTCAAAAAATCTGTAATATTATATTTTTCTGCTTTGTTCTTACCTGCAATCGAAGATTACATTTTCAGCAATGACATAAGGGAAAGGTTAGGTAGCTTAAGAGGGTAGAAAGAGAGGGGGCAACGAAGTTAGGTAGTTTAATAGAAGAGGAAAAATTTTGTATTTGAAGCTAATCCATGCTTGTATAACATTTTCATAGAAACACGGTTGATTGGAAGGGATAAGGGGTAAAATGAGAAGATACAAGTAAGAAGAACAGAAGCATGAAATAATGGATAATCTTAGCTGTCAACACCCATGGAATTTCCACTAGTTCACCTAGTATCCTATGAAATTAAGATTCGAAAAATAAAAAATAAATCAAGATTCAGTATTACATTTTTTTTTCATCTTATTTCATTCAACTTTTGTATTTTCACGATCTTCATAAAAATGATTTTTTTCATTTTCTTAAATCCAAATAGTAGAATGAAGAAATTTCCTAGTATTGTCCTATTTTTCAACATTTTTTTTTTTAAATAATTTTAGTTGATATTTTTTTCATGTGACTCCCCCCCCCCCATTATTCAAGAGAGGGGATCCAATATCCAATTATTTTTAGAAAAAAAAAACATCTTTTCAAAAGAATAAATAAAAATAACCGAAAAAATACCTAAGTTTGATGACAATGCTATACCAATAAACTAGCTTTTTAAATGCCACAACAAGAACTAATAGAGAAACATAATCATCCTAATTTATTCCAATTTAATGCATTTTGAGGTTTATAGGCTTGGGCGTGTAGACATTTGTTTGGTGATGCTTATGTTCGTCTATCATTATCTAAAATATATGCCTTCAAGAATTTCCACCCACTTATATGGGAGACTAGATGCCACATTTCATACAAGTCGTCTTAAATACATTTAAACCACCATTAAATGAAGATAAGCTGACACCCCATCTTTAAAAAAAAAAATCTTCTTTTAAAAACATTATACTTAACGTTAGTGGTGTGTTTATTTTTAAAATATAGCAGTTGATTCTATTAATTCATTTTATAGGACCTCTTTAATTTCATTTCAAATATAGTCTTCCTTTCCAAGATCCCGCGAGAATGCAAATGAATCTACATTCTAGAGCACTATAAAATGCTGTAGTACTGTATGAAGGTCTAATTTATTATCAAAAATGCAATATGGTTCGTTTGCTAATTTTAAAAAAAACACAAAAAAAAACAACTGTGAATTTTATGTCACGAGCTATTCATATTGTTGAAGTAGATAATTTTGAGGTTCTTTTTTTTTTCCAAGTCCCAGCTGTCTATGAGGGACTAGATTTCGTTATTTCGTGCACTTTAACATGTAAACAAAGCAAAGAGGTGGGAGAAGGAGGGCGAGTAATTAAAAAAAAATAAAGATGCAACAAACAAATGGTGTGTAGATGCTGTGTGTTTGTCAATTGACATACTTCCTTCCTACCTCTTCTGAGTTTTTAGTATCCCTACCACTCATTATTTAAAACAGCGATGGCGGGTAACAAGAAGCAATAGCTCACCTCGTCAACAGTCGACAAGAAGTCGTTTCTAAAAATCTATTCTAAAGAGATCGTAACGAAGTATCTTGTGAGAGTCTGCGGCCGGCCCAACCAAGGCGTGTATAGGTTAAATGTCATGTTTACCACCACTCCATCATCGCCACGTGCCAAAAACAACTGACCAGGAAGGAAGAGAGAGACAAAGCTTTTCAAAAGAATAGGAAAGAAAGAAGCTGCAACGACTGAATAAAATTCAATGTGAGGATCAAATATCGGGCTTTTCATTCGCATATTTGTTAAAGCTATCTGGAAAAAAACATCGACTTTTAAAATATTTAAAGATATTTTCGTTTTGAATATCACAATAGTTTAATAGTGACCACCGATCTTGGCGCGGACTTCAGTCTTGGTGTTTAAACGGGGAAAAATCACGATTTAATACTCAGAAAACGCATGGATATTTTTTAAATCTTATTCGGTACCTTCGGAATCACTTTCAGCTTTTTGTCTCCTTCCTCTTGTTGCCTGTTTCCGGAAGGATTTCTTAAATTCGAACTTACAAGGCGTGGGTTCAAGCTCTTTGACATCAGATTCAGCCATACTGTTTACGTGTGATTGTGTCGGCCGCTCTGATTGGATAAATCCGCCGTCAGCCAAAGGCGCTGACCAATTACAATCGGTGACACAAATCATCAACAAACAGCACGTTTTCTCCTAATGTCGGGTGCCGAAGGTCCAGTGGATTTCAACGTGTGTGTTGTGATACCGGCTGGAGGGTATGGAGAACGAACCGGGGTTACCACCCCAAAACAGTTCTGGCCCATTATGGACAAACCGTTGATTGCTTACACTTTGGAATCATTTCACAGGCAAGTGAAAAATCTACTTTTTGTGTTCCTTTCTTCTTCAGAGGCTCCACGGCGACTGCGTGTGTGTTGTGTAACTTGTGTACACAGTCCGTTTTTACTACAAAAGAATACATCGAGAGAGATATAGAGAAATTTTTCAAATTCTCTCATTAAAGTGTTTAAATGACGCAGATTTTACAGTTACACAGTCGATTATCAAGGTAAAGGACCTTTGAAATCGGGCTGATTAGCCGACCTTCTCTTCTTAAGGGTGGGTATTACAACACAAAAGTCTCGTTTTTAGCCGGTGCCTGGGATGGAACCTCCGGCCCCTCGACCGTCTGCCCAATGCTCGCATGTGTTTTGTTTAGTCTGTTGAAAGTTCAACTATAGAGTTCTCCTCCGTCCGTGTTTAATCGGACTTTTGAGATTTATAGCATTTCAAATTCAGTCTTCACGAACATCTGGCCATATTTGTTTTAATTTGTGAAATTAAGTTTTTACTTTATTTAAAATTCTTATAAGGTAACACTTGTCTCTTCTCTCTTTCATTCTGTTTTTTTCTCAGCAACAAAATGATCGGGGTTGTCTTTTAAGATTAGGATAGGAATAATAACAAAATTATTTTTTAAAATGCCCGAAAACTAGAATTACGAAGCTTTAATCTGACAAATTTTTAAACGATATGGTCTTATCAGTTTTTAACGTGTAAGTATAAAAGTTAAGTATCTAACCGTTTTTGTGAAGTAAAAATCAAATAATAGATATAAAGACGATCAGGCTACGCTAAATTATGTGAGGTCCATATATACCACAAATATCTTATTAAGGTGACAAAAATATTTTCATAAAGGGTTTTTAAATGATTGTGAACTAACTTAAAATCAATAAGAAATTATCACTATTTATCTAATTAAACAGACTATTAAAATTGCAAAAATATATCTAAAAAAAAGCTAATAATTTGAATTTTTGTGGATATTTTTTTTTTTAAATTAAATCATAATTAAAGTGATAAATGATCATCAAGATTTTTTTTTATATTTAATTTATTTACTTGATAGTAATGAGGTCAATAATTTTGTTGGTATTTTTTTCTTTTGTTCATTTCTCCAATAAGTATTTCTTTTTCTTTTTCAATCTCATATCTTGAGGAAAAAAATAGCAAAAATTTTAAAAAATGACATTACATTTGCTGGCTGGCTACCTACCTTCAGACTGCAATTTCGAGTATAGATTTTTAAATTGATTTTTCTTGAATTATTATCTCATATATCAGTTTATTTATTAATCATTTATTTAACAAACTCCTATATAAGCTTGCAGCTTTTTGTGTCTCTCTCTTGCCTATTGTTTAGTTTTGGAATGTCAACAGACATCCTGTATTTTTCACAGCCTTTTTCTCGCTATTGTTGTATGTCTCTCTTTCTTTTCTTCTCTCTGATTCCTTTCTGTCTTTCTTTCCTGTACACGTGCTTTCCTCCCTTCCCCCTTCGGTACATCTATTGTTCCCTCTCTCCCTCTCTCTTTCTGTCTATTATTGTGTTTATCTTCTCTCTTTTCCTTGTTATATATACATTCACACTTCTGTTGATATGTAGTATTTTGTCATCATTATTTTCCCTTGTTTAGCTTGAAAGGGTTGGGGATGTTGTCTTTTGTGATATTTATTTATTTAATTACGTTCTCTTTTTTTTTCTCCTCCAGTCATTTTCTCTCTATGTCTCTCTATGTCGTCTCAGAAGGCTCTATTTTTACTTATCTTTTTCTTTTCTATTGAGTATTGACATAGACGTGATTGTATTTTCCCTCCTACTCTGTTGCCAAGATACGTTAAATAGATACTTTACATACACAATAAAATCCTTATGCAGCTATTACTGGCTAGGATTTTTTTTTGTTTCGATTTGAAAATTAAATTCTCTCTTCTTAAACTAAACAGGAGCGTAATGCACTCTCTGAATTCAAGAAAAGAAATCCACGTCCTTTTTTTTATATATTCTTTTTGCATTAAAATATTTTTTTGAATTTTATTATTTTACTTGAAAGTTTAATTCGGGAATTAATAACTTCAATTAGCGGTTGTTATGAAACAAAAACAAAAAAAAACATGAATTATGTAAATGTCGCATATTTTTCTTCTTTGTCACGGATAAGAATTCCTTATAAACAACGTTGAAAAACTACATCTTGGTACTTCTTCTGATAGACAATCTAAAAACAAAGAATTTCCTTTCAATTTGAAAGTTTTACGAACTGTTTGTATGCTTTAGATGAAATCATATAGAAAATCTAAAAAGTAGACATTCTATTTTATCTGCGAAATAAATAGATAAAAACAAGAAATAGTAGTCCTGTTTTATCGCAGAATATTATTAGACAATCGTTGTTACAGCAATCTTTAGCCTCGAGGCATTTTTTATGCATGCATAAAAATCGGAGTTATTATCATTTATTTGCCTCCACAGAATCAATTTTAGCTCTGACCGCTTTGATTGGTCCGTTCTGTCCACACCCACTGAGGACTTGCGCGTACGGAAAATAATGATATTGATTTGGGGCCCACATACGCACTAATTGACATGCTGCTTCTTTTTCAGTCCCTTTTTTTCCTTTTAAACATTCTGTCTGTCCTCCCCCCTTTCTTGATATAGTTCTTGCTTCAATTCACCCCCCTCTCTATGCCATCACTTCTTTTTACACCAACACATGCGATATCTCTCACTTTTATTCCCCCTCTACCTTGAAAACAATTTGCATAACTTTTTTTGTGTTTGCAACATGCTCAGTGGTTGTGTGGTTACGCCACCATCATATTATTTTTTGTGTTATGGAGAAATAGAATTGAATATCTGAGAATTAACATAAACTGCTAGGGGTGGGGTTGATGGTGTTCTTCTTGGTTAGGGATTTATTCAATAATCCCCCACCTCTGTAGTTTTAAAATGCCTTGAGAGACACAGATGGGTATGCAACGCACGCTTGAAAGTATTTCTCCAGTGGAAATATTTTCATAATTCAGAAAAAAAATATATCTCCCTCTGTTCGATGTCATTAAAATGCATTTTTCATTTTTGATATATGAGTGCAAAAGCATAATTTAATGCATTTTAGAAATTACTTAAGGAACTTTTTTTTTCAAAATTTAGAAATGAAAAAAAAAAATTTTTTTAACTGAGAAAAATTGAGATCCATGGCGAGAAAAAAATATCTGGGGAAAAAAAATGTCTTACTAAAAAAAAAACTTTAAAAGGAGAAGTATATAAATTTATCTATGCTATATATTCTACATAATTATCAGAAAAGGAAAATATTTTTCCTGCTAGTTTGAAGCCTAGAGTAAAAGGTTAAATTCGTTTCCAGGCAAAATAGTTGATAAATTCTGATTTGTTGATTTTCATTTCTAAAATTTATGTATATTATTGTCACTGCATATTAAAAAATCACATAGAAATTGGCAATTGAGTTAGATAAAAAATAAAAAAAATTTCATGAGATGTCCCAAATACCCCGTTTCCAAATTTGGTTTGTCCCAGATTTCTGTGCATAATTTTGTAGCCTTACTGCAAATTATTTAGGTTTCCCTAAAAGACGAATGCGATAAAGTATGGGTGACAACTTTGTATTTTTCTGCATAAAGTATAAGAATATTCTGTTGGATACTATCAAAAAAAAATCTTATATTGGAGAAAAACATATGAACATTCATATATACAGCTATTCCTGTTTTACAGAAGTTTGCTTTTATTAAAGACCATAATTGACTAGCTTTGAACTGTCTGTGAACGTCTATGATTTATCTAGATTTATATACAAGATATGCCCTAAGGTAACAGAAAAGCATGTATGCAAATGAAGATTTAGTAGGGGTTTCCATGATTGGGAGCTCTCATTCAGATGGCCAGCAAGGCTTATGCGGGAGAGGCAAGTCTTTTCAAAATGGTTGCCGGAGGAGGTATGGCAGCCTAGAGGAAGCTTCTTCTTCTCATCCTTGGCAATTTGCTTCTGCTAGAGAGATTGCTTTGTAGCCCTTTTGCCATCATGTGTCCCTGTCAGCTGCCTCACTTGCCCTCTGACGATGGTTGATTTCGCAGTAGATGCGAATTTAATAGAAAATAAACATAAATGTCTGGGGTTTTTTGTTTTGTTTTTTTTTCCTCTTTCTCAATAGCTCAAGCCTACACTATCCCTCCAAATTGATCTCTGGGACTATATAGGTATTCTAAAGGTAATAACAGGCTGTTAGTCAGAATTCTCACCAGCTGTTGAATGGCTATATCCCAAAAGAATCCCAATTCCAATTTCCTAATTAAGCTGAATGTGTTTCAGTGTTTTTGTTTTTTGATACAAAATAAAATGCAAATACAAAAATGCGCACCTTGAAAAACTTCCAATCCTCTAAAAACAGTGGGGAAATCAAACTCCTGCCTAACACCCTGAATAACTAAGGTCTTGTGCCATACTTGGCTCAACTTTGTAAATATCCATAAACAGAGGTAACTCTTGAAGACATTTCTTCTTGAAGCTGACTTATTTTCGATAACCCAGACCTAATAAAGCAGCAGTGGTTTAGTATTGTAAAAATATTACGGTGAAACATCAGACATTTAATATTTGCTTAGTCCAGTGGTACCCTACTGGAGAAGGGAGGTTCTCCCCAAGGTAGGGGGAGGGAGTGAGACTGTTAGGCAAAAATAAAGTCATGAATATTTTATTTTGATTATTATTGCTCGTTTTCTTTGAGTAACAATTATGCAGCAGCAAGTGTACAATTATGAAATTTAACTAATTCTTGTCATACAGCCGTCTAATTATACACAGAACAAAATGATTGTTTGAAGTTATTCTTTGTTGTAACTTACTCCAATGGAAGAGGGAGAAACTATTAATCTTATTGACAAAATTGGTGGATGACCTTGATGAGGTTGGGAACCATTTCCCATCTCGATTCTGACGGTTATAAATGTACAACAACAGGCTCAGCTGATGGCTGCTACCAATTATACAAGTTTGTCAGACATGGTAGGCAGGGAGAAAAGAAAATTAGGTAGTTTAATAAGGGTGTAGGAAGGGAAAGAGGATAAAAGAGAGAGAGAGAGAAGGTAAAGTTAGGTAGTTCAACAAGAGGGGCTGCTGCTAATGTTATCTGCGACAGATATGGCTCTTGTTACATATATGACGATTATAATGTCTGAAAAAAAGATATTTGACATGAACAAATAACTTGAATTTTTCGTCTTGCATATTAAAGTCAATTGTTATCATGTTACTAGCTCTGAATAGGTATTGAATCTGACAATAAGCGTGTAATCCCTGTTTCAATTCAGAGAAACTTCTGGATGTTCTTCTATCATAGACCCTGAAGCGAATGCTGAAGGCACTACACTTTCTTTTTCTTTTTTTTTATTTATTCCCATTGGTTATGTTGTGTATGACAAAATATGAAGATAAAAAAAGTGATTTTTCATAGAAATCAATGTGTTTCTTTTATCGAGTTGGAAAAAAAAAATAACAAAGAAAAGGCTTATGTTTTGTTATGAAAAAAAAAAAACATGGCTGATGAGGACAGAAGAATGTTTGAGAAAGATTACATTGCTTTAAACACGATTGCCTCTCTTCTAATCTCTTATGGATTTTCAAATGTTCAAGTAAAGCAATGGCAGTTTTTCTTGAGTATTCAACTTCTCTTTCTTTTAGCCTTCCCTCTCTTATACTCCTTTATACTCACTCCCGCCCCCTACCTCTGTACTCGCTCTCACCCCCTGCTTCTCATTTTGCTCTCATGCTCTTGTTCTGTACTCTCGCCCTTGCGTTCTGTACTCTCGCCCTTGCGTTCTGTACTCTCGCCCTTGCGTTCTGTACTCTCGCCCTCGCGTTCTGTACTCTCGCCCTCGCGTTCTGTACTCTCGCCCTCGCGTTCTGTACTCTCGCCCTCGCGTTCTGTACTCTCGCCCTCGCGTTCTGCACTCTCGCCCTCGCGTTCTGCACTCTCGCCCTCGCGTTCTGCACTCTCGCCCTCGCGTTCTGCACTCTCGCCCTCGCTCTCGCTCTGCACCCTGGAACCAAACAATTGATTCAAACAAGTACTGTACCGAATTCAAGGCATCCATTGTCAAAAACCATCCAGAATTAATTGAGAAGAAAAAGATAATATATTCCATCAAGATGACACTAGACAGCATGTTCCTTTGGTGACCAGATAAATATTGTTACAACTTGGCCAGAAAGTTTCCACTCCTCCGTTGTATCCACTAAATATTGCACCTTTTGGATTATTATTTATTCTAATCTTTACAGAATTCACTTGATAAAAAAATTCTAATTCCTTGGAAGCCTGCAAAAGGCACCCGGAGTCTTTAAAGAGTTAGATGTTATCAGTATGTTGGTTTTCCTTCTCCATTGTTGATCAGCCCTCTCCCACTTTTCTTCTTCTCTTCTCTTCTCCCTCCTGCTCCCCTATCTGTTCTTCACTCCCCTCTCTTGTATTCCGTCTTTTCCCCATCTCAGCTACATGGAAGTGCCATTGCACAATACATTCCGATAATGAAGATATTTCTCTGAGCTGCTTTAAGAATTTTCACTGTTGCAGTTGGAAGTGGAGTAGAAATTGATTTTTTTTTATATAATGAAATATTAATTTGTGAGAATATTGTAGTCATGGTAGCCATTCATGCATTTCTTATATTAGTAGTAGTAGTAGTAGTACTGATAACTATCCTAATACTTGAATCAGTGATAGTTATAGTAGTAATAAAAACTAATAATAAATGTTGCAAAAAATTTATAACAATTTACAATGGTTGATTTTGGGGGGTTGAACCAGCTCTTATATGAACTTTTGATTTTACCCAGTGCCTAAAATAGTTCCATTAGTCCCTAAATAGACTGTGTGTGTGTGTGTGTATATATATATATATATATAAAATTTACATATGGCTCCCCTTTCACAAAAGAAAGTATTGGGTTCACTCTCATGCCGATGATGATCTGATTTCCATCTACTTCTATATGATATTAAAAGTTTGATTTGCCCTACCAAATTTGGTATGCATACTTAGTGGACCTTGGGGAAAGTTTAAAAGTAAAATATATACAACACCACAAAGCCGACTAATAGTTTTAGTTACAAAAAAAAAAAAGGGTTTTCAAGAATGACCAGCCATCACAGGCGATAATAGAACAACTGAAAAAATTCAATGAAGAATGAATATGGTCAGATTGAATTCTATTTATGGCCTCTCTCGCAATTTCCAAACATCTAAAACAGAGTAAAGAAATGCCTAGACTCGGGAGAATCTAGATGTTATAAATAAACCTGTCAAAATAAGGCCCGAAAAAGCTCATAAAAGCTTCTCTTCTCTTTTTATTTTATTTTTGTAAAAAAAAAAAAAAAAAAAAAAAAAAAAATTTTTTTGTAGTGGGGTACTGATGCCAATTTTCAAGTCTGTAGACAAAATGGTATGGCCAGGAGCGCTGGAACATCTCAACAAACACACACGTGAATCAAAAAAGGATTGAAGCCTTTGTCATCTTTGATGTTCAATACTGGGTTTATGTTATGATTAATATTGTTTTCTATATGAACATTTCAAAAAGTAATAATTAAGGATTTATCAGTTGAAGTTAATGGTTTCTGAAACCCCAAGCTAGGATTTGATCAGCAGATAGAGAATGTGCACGTGGGGCCATCTTATGTAGGGTGGGAGCCAAGTTATCAAAGGACTTTAAATCCAGATTGACACCATTATGTTCAAGCAGTGCAAAAATTCAACATTTACTCTTGCTTTTAACACCATTTTCAGTGATTTTAGCCAATTTTAAGCTATTTTCTAGCCATTTTAGATCAATCTAGCCATTTATAACCAATGAAAATAGCCGTAACAATGTTTGTTCAGGAATTTTTTTGATTTAGCATATTTTGGTGTTTTTAGACATTTTTTGAGGTTGATTAAGCATGAAGAAACCCTAGGGGTGACACCCAGGGCGGTAAGTCTGGATGTCACTAACCCTAGGAACGCCAATGGACATCAACACCATCTTTTCGCGTCAGATCTTCATCACTTTGTACATCATTTCATGGAAGTAAATTCAAAATCTAAAAAGGATTGGTAGACACTTCCTAGATGAGGTATTCAAATTGAATCCGAGTGTTGATTTAGCAAAGAATGCTTCAATTAATAAAAATGATCAACAATTCAACATCAGAATGGCTGCCAAAAACAATTTAATCATTTTGTTTTTTTTTTTGTTTGTTTTTTAATTAATGCTTTGCTACTTTTTACGTTCTCTTCGATTCTCGCTGCTTTTTGTCAAAACTTAACTCAGGCCGAGTTCCCTTCAGCATTGAGTAAATAAGTTTACAGGGATGAAGATAAAGAATAAATTCCAGGTGAGAATCCATCTGAAGAATCTCTATGCCAAAGGCTGTCTTGCTTAACACGCGACCGCTCTTACCACTAAGCTACTGGAACCCTTGTCAAACCCCTTAAACTCATTCCCAATCCTCCGGACGTTCATAAAATCCCTTGCCAGTCAACCACTCGTACTCGTGATATGCATAAACTTCAGTTAGCATACAGAAAGATTCAGTTTCCATTTTATTCAAATTCAACGATGATTTCAAATCGATATATTGTTTGTATTTTGAAGTGACCATTTTTTACGACACATCAGAGAAACATGTCTGCTCGAGATGATGTGAAACAGCAGACTGGAGATTTGAGCAAATTAAAACTTGCATTTTACTTGCATAAGCCATCTCATTATTTAATGGTTGTATCTCATACACACACACACACACACATATGTGTCTATATATATATATATATATATATATATATATATATTCTTGCCAAGTCTTTTTTATCAGATTTTTTACAATAACTAATTTTATTCTAACAATCATTAATGTAATGCTCAACAACATTTTACAACAGTGCATGCAATATTTGTGTGTGTGTAGAGTACATTTTAGTATAGGATAGTTTTTCCCTTGTTTTTTCTTTAGAAAACTGAGCTATATGGTCAGGCAGTCCGACAGCGTACTGAATAAATCTTGTTCCATTCATCTCTGCTTCCCACAGTCGGTCAGTTTTTCTCAAATTTCCTCCCATCCAGTTTGATCTTACTGTGCACTCACGTGTCCTTTATGGTACTGAGCTCTTTTTATTTGATGGAAAGTGTTCGGCTCTTTTCTGAAGGAGTGTCTAATGTAGGTGCTTGAGGCAAACACATGCGATTTCAATCTAGATGTGTACCAGTGTATGCAAACCCGTTTTTTTGTCTGACACTTTAAGTTATAAATGTTTAGAATTACCATCAAAATTTTCAAAAAGATGAAAGACAAGATATTTTTTTTTCCATCCTACATTGTTTTTGAATAGAGCGAAATTATTTGGAATGTTTTTATTCTACTTTCAAGTTAAGTACCACATTTTTGAGATTTTAGTTTGTCTCGAACTAGTTTTTACGTCTGTAAATTTTCTATTTCAACTTTTGTTGATTCACAAACACTGAACAGTAAGTAAAGGAACTGCTACCCAGGAGAGCTTTTATTCGTTTGTGTGTGTGTGTGTGTGTGTGTGTGCATGTGCATATAAACATATCTACTATTGTGTACATTTCAAATTTTGTATACACTTCTACTCATGAATGTACGGGGAATCTTAGATTAGAAGGCGCAAAGGGTTTGATTTGCCCAAAATTTTTCACTGTTTTGCCTGGATTTCAGGGGAGCATTTACCACCCACTGCCCCCCACACACATATGGCTCATATGCTTATGTTGGTACATTTGTATGCATTTGCTCATGTGTAAAAAAAAAAATGAAAATCAGTCTTTTTTTTTCTCTTGAATAAATTTGCATAGAAAATTCACACATTTGAGGGTGTATGAGTTACTAATCAAAAGTTCTATGAATTTGTATAGACTTTTGAGTGGGCGTATATACGTGTAATATATATATATATATATATATATATATATAGGCACACACACACACTGTCTCTATATAGAGTCTAGAAAGCTTTATAGCTTTTAGACACTCAGCATTAAAAAAAAACTTTTTAAAAATGTTTTGTGTCGCTCCAGTCTGAATATCAGTCAATACAATTCATGTAATTTCCTTCATTGTTTTCTACCCCTGTTTTACGTATACTTTGTTATTTTATGATTAAATTTTCTCTGGGATTCTCGGTTGTTTATTAGTTTGTATATACTCCAATCTACTATATCTCCAGCTCTACTCCAAACCAACTTCATATTTATAGTGAAATGTATTGAGCACGCTATGAAATAAACCCATCACACATCAGATATTGCATTATATTATACTACGTTATATTGCATCCCTAATTTGTATTGTGGTATATACATATATAGTATATGTGGTACACATTCGCCTGATGAAGCCCGGAGAGCAAATCCACATTCTACTATTCATAGATAATATATATATATATATATATATATAATTATTGTGTCATCCACAGACAGCTGTTTCAATGTATTACATCTCTTCAGTGTGGCTATAGACTTTCAATTATCCCATCCAGTACCGCGAGGCAGAATTGAAACCTTCAATATATATATATTAGGGAAATGATATAATTTGGCACCAAGATTTTTATTATTGATTCGTATCCCAGCATCCTCTTTCTCTCTGTAGCAACTTCCTTTTTGTCAGTTTGTCATTTTCATTAAGCATAAGAATTTCATCCTTGATATTTAACAGGGCGGGTGAAGTTCTGAGGACTGCTAGTGTATAGGTCGATTACAATATATTAGTGTCTGCACAGTATGTAAGTAACAGTCGTTGAGGTTACAGTTACATGTATATAGCAGCCTCACCTGCGAGTGGAAGAGAGAGAAGGAAAGATAAACAGAAGTGCCTTTTATTTTTTTTGTTTTTTATTTAACCCACATATTCACAAGCGTTGCAAGAGACGGGTTTATTTTCTGATAAATAAAAAAAAATGATTTAGAACCCTTTCCACCAAACAAATATTATTACTAGATTGCGAACACATGGATGAAGTCCGTACAAGTTTTCGAAAGGGTATCTGTGCATCAGTATAAGGGTTTAGGTAGCCCCGTTTTTTTTTGCAGCGGACATGAAGGAATCTTTTCTTCGTGTATGTAAACTAGAAAATCAATTATCAGTTTTCATCAATAACTGACTGATCTATCTCCTCAGAAGGCAGAAAATCGATATTAAAAATGAATTTCCATGAATTCGAGGCAGTCAGATGTTTTATTCAAATCACATTTTAGTTTTTCAGTTTTGTTTTTTGTTTGTTTTTTTTGTTTTTCGTCTATTCAATTCTTTTCATTTCAGTGTCGTCTTTTAGTTGTTAGAAACTGTCAACGTAGTTTTCTTCAGTTTTTAAGTTGGTCTGGCTGGCTATGTACGTATCATGCGTACAGGCCGCACTAATGGAGCTAGAGGGCTGAAAATTTAAGCATTTATTCATACCTTGAAAATAGTAATTTTTTTTCTTTTTTTTTTTGAAATTCTCCTCTAAATAGGGTTTTAGTGGTGGGTTCAATTTGCAATATAAGTTTACTCTAAATTGGACTCATAGTTTGGGTCCGATATCATTCATGCTTGTTTTTTGAAAATTTGGACTTTCTAAATGATCACTGTCCAACAAAAGGCAAGATAAGTAATTGATTCATCAATCACCCTTTTTTCCTATTTTTAAATTGATCACCCCCAACAGTGTGCTGCCAAAAGACATTGGTCACATGACAGTTTCTATTGAGTGACTAACCAGATCTGTTGTTCTTGTTTTTGAACTACATTTCAATGAATATAATTTGTATATCCTTACATGCAGTTATTACTTTCTCTCCTTGTCGAACCTAGGAGATATCAGGCAAACCATAAACAGCCTTAAATGTATTCATTTATTCTTGCGTTGAATTTGTCTTCTGCAATTTACTGCGAAATAATCATGCAAATCGAGAACAGCATCATTGATTTGGAAATCTAGTTTTCTATCTTTATTAAATAAAAATATGATATTACAGATTGATTTATTCAAACCCTGGAATGAAGTTAAAATCAAAGATAAAGAAGAACATTGGAAAATAAGGTGGCTGAAAGAATCAGCACACATGCTATGCTCTGATAACCTCACCAATAGGCTTGGCATGGAAATGAACTCTGTCTAGGACCCCTTGATTAGAAAAAAAAAAAAGACATTAGGTTTGAAGCTACAAAATTCCACTACCTGGTAGATATAAGTATTGGTTAATTATATTGGTTACCGGTTGATGATTTCGATCTTTGGGTCAGGTAGAGAAATTCATTCTCTGGTCAAATAAAATGGCT
The DNA here is from genome assembly GCA_963457665.1 of Thysanoteuthis rhombus. Lineage (NCBI taxonomy): Eukaryota > Metazoa > Mollusca > Cephalopoda > Oegopsida > Thysanoteuthidae > Thysanoteuthis > Thysanoteuthis major. The sequence continues at coordinate 34,788,845 of OY735231.1, read as the reverse complement.
GAGGCAGTATCGCAAGGACGAATTAAGAATCAACTAACATGAGATATATAGCCCCCTTTTCATGAGTTTTGGTGAGAGTTAAAGTTGTTCAAAGTGCTTTGAATGAATGAAGATTGTCATTATAACGTTAGTGCTTAAAATTGGAAATCAATCATTTAACCATCTTCAACCGTGCACAGTTAATGATAGGCCTTGGGTGACGTGTTGCACTTGGTAACCTTGAACTTCAGGCAGTAAGCAAAAATATATAAGTAATATTCTTTGGATATTTGGTAAGAAATTGAAAATATTTCTAACATCTATGGTACTATATGACCATTATATGTGTCATTATGCCATAAGACCTCATTTATTAATTCAGTCTGTTTCCCAAACATGAAACAAAACACATCCCTCTCTCTAGAGCACCTCTCTTGTGGGTCACCAGCTGAAAGTTCCATCCTCATTGGGTCCCCCTATCATTGCAACTTTGTGCCAGACTGAGCCAAGTTTAGTAAATACCCACTTCCAGATTTCTAGGTTAATTATTAGCGTATTTTGTACTCTTTATATACACAGGGTGTGTCACAAAGTTAATATGAAATTTCAAATACCAAATACAGCAGTAAAGAGACAAGCAACTTTATCACTGAATACCATAATTAAATATAAAATGCCCCATAAATGGCACCAGACGGTCAGGTCGTTTATGAAGAATTTTATCCTTTTTCCTGAAATGTAACTGTATAAAGAGGAAAATATGAATGAGTTAAAGAAAATTACAAAAAAGAATTAGCGAAGTTCTCTCTAATGGTTTGTTGGCGAAAGGTGTTGGGTTGGCATTAAATGGATTTAGAATATAGCTTGTGGGGTTGACGAAACATTGGGAATACTGAGTCAGCAACCATTGTTTGCTAAACTGGCATTGTCACCTGCTCTGTAGAATCTTTCTTTTTTTCCTTCGTACATTTCTTGGTTTCCGTATTCAAAGTTATGTTTATATGGTTTTGTAATTATCCTTTTTTTTTTTTCTTTTTTTTTTTTTCTTGTTGCTTCTTTTTCCCATGTTTTGTTTTCCCTTAAGATCTGCCTTGGCCCTTTTTTTTTTTTTTTTTTCCCCTGATTTTGCTATCATTCTTTTTTTTTTCTCTCCTCCACCCTTTCTCTCTTTTTTTACCGGGGGCAATCTTTTTCAAATACAAGCATTTGTTTTCTGTGTCTTCTTTGCCTTCATTTTTTTCATCTTGTCTTCGTCCTTTTCGCCTCCATTTGCCTCTTTCCCCCTCCTCTGTTTCTCCCACTTTCTCTTCCCCTTCATCCTCCGTTTCTCCCGCTTTCTCTTCCCCCTTCCTCCGTTTCTCTCGCTTTCTCTTCCCCCTTCCTCCGTTTCTCTCGCTTTCTCTTCCCCCTTCCTCCGTTTCTCTCGCTTTCTCTTCCCCCTTCCTCCGTTTCTCTCGCTTTCTCTTCCCCCTTCCTCCGTTTCTCCCACTTTCTCTTCCCCTTCATCCTCCGTTTCTCCCGCTTTCTCTTCCCCCTTCCTCCGTTTCTCTCGCTTTCTCTTCCCCCTTCCTCCGTTTCTCTCGCTTTCTCTTCCCCCTTCCTCCGTTTCTCTCGCTTTCTCTTCCCCCTTCCTCCGTTTCTCTCGCTTTCTCTTCCCCCTTCCTCCGTTTCTCTCGCTTTCTCTTCCCCCTTCCTCCGTTTCTCTCGCTTTCTCTTCCCCCTTCCTCCGTTTCTCTCGCTTTCTCTTCCCCCTTCCTCCGTTTCTCTCGCTTTCTCTTCCCCCTTCCTCCGTTTCTCTCGCTTTCTCTTCCCCCTTCCTCCGTTTCTCTCGCTTTCTCTTCCCCCTTCCTCCGTTTCTCTCGCTTTCTCTTCCCCCTTCCTCCGTTTCTCTCGCTTTCTCTTCCCCCTTCCTCCGTTTCTCTCGCTTTCTCTTCCCCCTTCCTCCGTTTCTCTCGCTTTCTCTTCCCCCTTCCTCCGTTTCTCTCGCTTTCTCTTCCCCCTTCCTCCGTTTCTCTCGCTTTCTCTTCCCCCTTCCTCCGTTTCTCTCGCTTTCTCTTCCCCCTTCCTCCGTTTCTCTCGCTTTCTCTTCCCCCTTCCTCCGTTTCTCTCGCTTTCTCTTCCCCCTTCCTCCGTTTCTCTCGCTTTCTCTTCCCCCTTCCTCCGTTTCTCTCGCTTTCTCTTCCCCCTTCCTCCGTTTCTCTCGCTTTCTCTTCCCCCTTCCTCCGTTTCTCTCGCTTTCTCTTCCCCCTTCCTCCGTTTCTCTCGCTTTCTCTTCCCCCTTCCTCCGTTTCTCTCGCTTTCTCTTCCCCCTTCCTCCGTTTCTCTCGCTTTCTCTTCCCCCTTCCTCCGTTTCTCTCGCTTTCTCTTCCCCCTTCCTCCGTTTCTCTCGCTTTCTCTTCCCCCTTCCTCCGTTTCTCTCGCTTTCTCTTCCCCCTTCCTCCGTTTCTCTCGCTTTCTCTTCCCCCTTCCTCCGTTTCTCTCGCTTTCTCTTCCCCCTTCCTCCGTTTCTCTCGCTTTCTCTTCCCCCTTCCTCCGTTTCTCTCGCTTTCTCTTCCCCCTTCCTCCGTTTCTCTCGCTTTCTCTTCCCCCTTCCTCCGTTTCTCTCGCTTTCTCTTCCCCCTTCCTCCGTTTCTCTCGCTTTCTCTTCCCCCTTCCTCCGTTTCTCTCGCTTTCTCTTCCCCCTTCCTCCGTTTCTCTCGCTTTCTCTTCCCCCTTCCTCCGTTTCTCTCGCTTTCTCTTCCCCCTTCCTCCGTTTCTCTCGCTTTCTCTTCCCCCTTCCTCCGTTTCTCTCGCTTTCTCTTCCCCCTTCCTCCGTTTCTCTTCCCCTTCCTCCGTTTCTCCCGCTTTCTCTTCCCCTTCCTCCGTTTCTCCCGCTTTCTCTTCCCCTTCCTCCGTTTCTCCCGCTTTCTCTTCCCCCTCCTCCTTTTCTCTTCCCCTTCCTCCTTTTCTCTTCCCCCTCCTCCTTTTCTCTTCCCCCTCCTCCTTTTCTCTTCCCCCTCCTCCTTTTCTCTTCCCCTTCCTCCTTTTCTCTTCCCCTTCCTCCTTTTCTCTTCCCCCTCCTCCTTTTCTCTTCCCCCTCCTCCTTTTCTCTTCCCCTTCCTCCTTTTCTCCCTCTTTCTCTTCCCCTTCCTACCAGATTTACAATTTGAAATGAAAAGCAATATGAACAAAAATTCCAAACTCTTTTTCCTCATAAACGATAAAATTTCCTCCCACTATTTCGGACCAGATTCTATTGACCAGCAGAAACAAGTGATCATCTATGAAAATTCTCCTGTCTATGTGTCCATCTAATCAAAATGTTTGCTCTAAATTCAGATAATCATATCATATTCCTTCTATAAATTTCAAAGGAAGCGCTGTTTAGTAAAAATACAAATCTACAGCACATGTAATGTTTCCAACATTTTTAAGAAATATACTGTCACGTATGTTACCTTTAATACTCAGACATTCAACAATTGTTAATACCTACTCTGTGTGTGTGTGTGTGTGTGTGTGTGTGTGTGTGTGAGAGAGATACTTTCAGTATTCCTAAGAAAGATCTTTCTCTCTTCGGAAAAAGGATTTAAAAAAATCTTAAAAACTGTCAAGTAAATAGATTCTGCTTCATTCCCGCCTCCCCCTTACTTGAACTCTGATTTTATTTTCGTGGGAAAAAAAACTATCCTTTAGTAACGATAAACGTCCTCAAGCCAAATTAAAGATTGAAAAAAAGAAAACTCTGCAATATACTGCGCTCTTGTGGAAAAAAAATTTTAAAAATGTTGGTTGAGCATGGGTCATGTCGGATCCTGTTTGGGACAACATCCTTGGAAAAAATGTTTAGTTTTCAGAACTTCAAATAAGAGATTGTGTGTATTGTCTTTTCTGAAGTTATTGGAAAAAATGATGGGAATTTTTACCTCTGCCAACGAAGTTAGAGAGAGGGATATATATATATATATATTCGGTCGCGTCTTTCCATCTGCTATTCATACAATATCTCTGGAAGTATTTGATGTCTTTCAATAAAATCTTGTGAAAGGGTACGAAATAGGTTAAGGAAGACTTGGTAAAATTTAGAATTGGATCTGTGCACAATTATTCCCCCTGTCAATAGCATTAACAGGGGTATGCACTCCAAGTGCTTTCTAGTTTCAATTGCTTTTCATCCCTACGACTAAGACCATCATTCTACAGTCCTTAGTAAATCATACCAATTTGAAAGAATAGACTTTGACTGTTTTTTAGAAGTGCCTCGATTCTATACCTTGATTCTACAATGCACCATTTTGGCCTATTAGAGCTCATGTGCAGATGAACAGAATCAGACTCTTAGTATTATACAGACAGATTTATGGAAATCAGAGTGTTATTAAGAGGGAGAGCATGAACGCAGTTTACTCATTATTATTTCTTCCTGAATTTTCATAGACTAATATGTGAAAAACATGCTCCGGAGTTCTATTATTAACCACAGAAAATTTGGTGGCCATCACTCTGGTTGTTGTTGTTGTTTTCCTAACACAGATGGATGAACATTTGATGAATTATAGTAAGAAAGTTGTATTTTTATGAGAAATTATCAGCTTTCAGAGTCACCTTTCCATATTATTAAAGCAATTTCTTACATCTTGTTGGTATTGATTTTTTTACCCTTTTTAGAATCAGCAATGAAATTCCATTTTATTAAAATACTTTGAATCGTGTGGTTGATTCATTCCAAAATATTCTGTACTATCTGAAACCGTACTGTTCAAGGTCTTATGATTTAATGTGTATGTTTTTTTTGGGGGGGGGGCTTATACTTAGATGCATTAATTTGTATATGAATACCTTCAATGTACTGCATCAAAACCCACATACTTAACATTCGGGATAGATTTTCATTTTTTGAAAACAGAACAAAAAAACCTCTCTCCACAGTTTACTTACTTACCAACAGCCACTTGCTGTAGAAGTGAATAATCAGAAAACTCCTCCCAATGTCCCTTCTCATTTTTAACTGTCAGTGTGCGCATGGATGCATCTTTTTTTTTTTTTCTTCTGTAACAAAACTGTTTGTGCAAATATAAACTTGAAATTGTTTCAAGATAGACTTTGCCAAAACTATACTCCTTGGCCAATAAAACCATATTAGCATGTTTTAATGTAGTATAAGTATGATTGCCTTAGACAAGATTTTATTCTATACTTTGAATTACTCAGTTGTCAAACTTCTATCGTTGAGTTTTGACTTTATTTTTGCTTGCCACGACAATGATTTCACCAAAAAGCCGTGATGTCATGACGGCACGAATAAGAGTTACGTTCACAGAAACTGGTCATCGTTTTTTGTGTACGCAACATAATTCCCTCTGAGCTGCGCGACCGTGAACATATTATGTAACCAGTGCACAAAGGAAATTGATGTGCGCACAAGAGATTTCAAATTCTAGTTCACCAAGTTTTTGTGAAAAAAATATTGATTCTCTACGTTGAATCCAAAAGTGCATACACACTTTTGTCACAGGAAAAAGATTTGTATAATTTCACTCGCTCAACTCAGGTCAACTTGTTTTATTAAAGGAACTACTAATAAAAGAATTGGAATGGGATACTTAGTTTGGGAATGATATTGTATGGAGAGATAAATTCTGTTTTGTTTATCTTTTAAATTTTAATGAAGCAAGGGAGTTTGACACTAGCACAGCCAAGGTTGTTCTATTTATTACTCCATTAAATAAAACATTAATGATTATTTCTTATTTTCATGCAATGTAATGTGAAAAGGAATTAACAATAATACTACAAACCAATTCACAGAATATCATTAGAATTTCTGGAAGTGGTTAAATCAAAATACCCTCAACTCTGTAGTATCTTTGGTAACTAACTGTTTGTACTCACATTAATTTTCTTTGCGTTGGTTCCAAAACATGTGCACACCATAATTCGCTCTGAGCTGCATGACTGCAAACATACCTTGTAACCAGTGCACAAAGGGAATTTAATGTGTGCACAAAAGATCTAAAATTCTGAAGATAGCTTACTGAGTTTTTAACAAAAAAAATATTGATTTCTTATGTTGAATCCAAAAGTGCATACACATTTTTGTCACAGGAAAACATGTCAGATTTTTGTGCCCACTGACTACGAAAAATTCGAACAGATTTAAGAGTGATCTATGTTTATGTCTATATTTCGAATTTGTCATAAAGGGATATAAAGAGCATTGCACGGGGCGGAAAATAAACAATTTTAGATATTACATTCTTTCAAATTCCTTTTTTTACTTAACATCGGTCTTTATTCTTTATCTCATTCATCTAAAATTCTTTTCCCCTTTTTTTTATGATGTTAAATAGCAGGTCACATATTCGAAATGGGCACCCTACCGGAACGAGATAGAATATTTACGATAATTCATTATTTCATCTGAAATGTGTCTTTCTCTTTCTTTCTCTCTCTCTCTCTTTTCCTTCCCCTTTTCCCTCCTTTAAACACAGACACACACACACCACTTTATATAACCTTAAACACTCACTCATTCTGTTCTATAAAAATTCAGAAGCCAATGACTTGTTATTGGGTCAGACCAAGTGTAACCAACAGAGTTAACCAGTTAACTATGGCAAAGAGCTGGATGAAAGCCATGTCAATTGCAAGATAATCCATTACAAGTTGTCCATTGCAAGATAAGAGCTCTACCCCACAGATAGAACCGAGTTGCCATCAATTACAATAAAATGTAAATTTTTATTGAGTTACCTGTAGAACTGCAGTCCGCTCAGATAGTGTAATGGTTAACAAATCTGCCTTGCACACAGAAGGTACAAAGAGAGTGTAAAACTCTTCGTTAAAGACTAAATTCCCTGTGCACTCAGCAGTTAATTGAATATCCTCTAAGTCAATGGTTTCAAAACTGGGGTTCATCAGATAATGACTTGGAAGTCCAAAGTTGGAAATTTTCAAGTTATTACTATGAATTTGGAATTAAAAGCTCTCAACAATATACCCAATGCCACCATGGATGGAAGAATATCACCTGAGAATTGATGTCAAATATTGAATCTGAAATTACAAACTTTATGGCAGAGAAACCTCATTATCCATCACATGGCTATGAAAAATCATACACAGACCTCTACCATGTATTCGTATTCAAATAAATTTAATCCATTTAGATTTTCAAACGAATGATTTTTAAATATCAAAGGTTTCTTATTGTATTTCATTTAATTTCTGTCTAAAAACTTGATGCTATCGCCAGAATATTTCCTTTTTATAGAAGAGGTCCTCGAGTTATCAAAGTTTTGACACCACTACTCCAAGCTGTGCGATTAGGATGGGGGTATCTCTTCAGTCGACTTGCATCCTGTCAAGGGATGGTCATGAAAACTTGTCAGTATAAATTCTTATCTCGACCAGGCTCTAGACTTGCAAGTATCACTAAGCTGACATATACAACAGAAACCAAGATTTCGTCACCGACCGTTCATTCTCCGTTGGGAGTGTCTCTTAAGAGACAGACACTTTATTGTGGAAATGCCATGATTGAAATTCCATCATGTCATCCTCAGTTAATGAGTTGAAGGTGGCATTAACTTGTTGAAAGACCCAGTGGGCTGAATTGAATTTCTGTATTGCTACTAAGTAAACCAATGTGTGCCTTTTGGTTGTGAAAGGGGATGTGTGGAGACCCCATAACACTTTTATTAGCTAATCCTACATGTGAATGTAGCACTTGGTATGAGGATAACAACAGATGAGGAAAAGGGGGAAAAATTAGAAATTGAAGACTGGTTCTTGGATTACAGTTAACAGGGGCATAGAGGGATCCCATGGCTATGATGAATTAATACATGATGGAAAAACAGAACTATTTTAAACAGGAGATTTAATTTGTTTGCTTATATTTGACTATGTTAAGTTAATGCAAAAAATTTCCTGCATTTTTTTGACATGTGAATTTATATGAATGAAATATTATCATTATTCAGTTATTCTTGTTGAAACTGCTGACCAGACTTTTGCCTTGAGTTAAGCAAGTGATAGTCTGAAAGTCTAATGGGTCTATAGAATGTTGTATGTAGAAGAACTTCCTATCCCAGCTTCACATTTGCTTGCTGCATTTGCAGCATGAAGATGGGCAGCAAAATCATCACTGGTTGACTTTCTTGCCCAGAAAAAGGTTTTTTCTCTTCTAATGCATCATTCAAACAAGCCAGTTGCTCACTGTAGCATCGTGTTTGTTTGTTCAGGTTCTTGCAATTCAAATGACAAATTCCCTTTGTATGTCACCAAATACAGAACAGGCTTAGAGAATATGCCACACATGGAAAAATGGCCTATTCTAACTTTTCTTCTTTTTTTTTTCTTTTTTTTTTAGTAAGAGAAAGATAAGTTTAAATGCTGTTTGTTAATGTGGAAGCCATTTTTATAGCTTCAGAACTATTCCCAAAGCTCATAAACAATATACTATATTTGATCTATTGCTCAAGTAAAAAGAGCTGAGTAAACTTCAGACACCTAATAATTTTCCTAACACTGTGCAGAAGCTGGAAACTTTTGTATCAACCTAATATGTATGATTACAAGTGTATAAGAATGTGACAATATTTTTTTATTCCTGCCACACATTAATAAAATATTTCAATGCAAAAACTATCCTTGCGACTTCTTAATTCTACCAGTTCTCAAACTTTGATAAAATGTGTTGCAGGGAATATGTTATGTTTCGGAACTAGCAATAAAAACGTGGCAGGGATAAAAATTCATCATCGGCAGCCTTTCAGCATCTATCGTTGGACATAGACCTTCCCCAGGATTCACTGAACCTCTCTATTATGGGAGTTGTGGGGCCAATACTTTCTGAACTAGCCTAGTTCGTCAAACCATCTTATATTTTAAAAAGTACCGACCTGTAAATGTGCTTGTGTCTACACGTGTGTGAAATCTAGAAACAAAGAAATCTAGATTACCACGGTAATTAGAGTTAACTGCTAGAATGTCTATTCTTGCTAAGTTATAAGAAAACTTCTCTGGCTTGTGAAAATAAACTTTATTTATACATAGATTCTTTCCGGATTATTTTCATCATCCGGGTTGCTTATCTGTATACAGGGTTTCTGCCATTCTACCCTACAGCCTTCCTCAGGTGCCTATTACGATCAAGAAAGCGATGGGAGGTTCAAGTTGACATACCTATTCGATTTCCCCCCTCCCCCGACAGCATTTTTCTTTCAGCACAAAGCGCACCTGAAAAAGTATGGATAAACAACCGAGATGTGGAAATTTCAGAGGCAAAAGAAAGATATATGTCTGGTTAGTCACTCAATAGAAACTGTCACTTGACCAAAGTTCTTTGGCTGCATGCTGTGTTGGGGTGATCAATTAAAAATTGATCAAAGGAGTGATCAATTAGCAAATTATTTCTTTCACTTTTTGTTAGGCAGGGATAACTAAAGTAATCAATTTGAAAAAAAAAAAAAAAAAGTGTGAATGTTGTCAGACACAAACTAAGAGATTTAGCCAAAACTTACATTGTAAATTGAACCTTCCTCTAAAAAAAACTATATGGGGAGAATTTTAGATATATGAGGAAAAAAAAAAACCTCATTCCAGACGATAGTAAATGTTCAAATTTTCAGCTCTCTAGCACCATTGGTGTGGCCAGCACACATGATACATAGATAGCTAGACCCACTTTAAAACCGGAGAAACCTGTCAGCAGTTTTATTTGCTGGTTTCCAACATGCTTCTTCCTTCTCTTGACTGATGAGGGAGATTGTAAGAGGTTATTTGTGCACAATAACATCTGTGTATAAGTGTCTGCTCTGTAAGCCTAAAGCTTTCATTCTGGGGGTAAAATGGGGATCAGTTCCCTGTTGTTGCAACTGTCGTCGTCGTCCTCTGCATATTTTTTTTTTTTTTTTTTTTTTTTTTTGGCACTGATCTCTCTTGACTTTTATCTTGAAGAAGACGTTTAAGAGTTAGGACGGAAGAAAGAGAAAAAAAAAGAAAAAAAGCTAGAGTAAATTAGAAACACATTGCTGGCATGAAGTGAAGTTTATAAAATTTTCAGCCAGTCATTCATCAGAATTATACTTTGAAAAAGTGGAAGAAAAAAAAAGGAATAAAGAGTCGGAGGCTGTAATTAGTGTGGAGAACAAAGAATGGGAATGAAGTGTGGGTTAAGTCATCACTAACATGTGCTTTTCTGTACATATACATATATATATATATATATATATATATATATATATATATATATATATATATAATATAATGAGCATATGTTATTAGGAAATGGATATATGATCTGACAGAATGATTATAAATTGTGTTATATATAAACTATATGATCTCCTATCATTACACGGTGAATATATCATTTAATTGCTCTTACCATTGCATTACCAGCAACTGTTTAGCTCAATGGTATAAGCAACACTAAGTTGAAGTGGCTACCCTATCAGTTGCAGGTTCAATTCCAACAGTAGCCCCATTTTCTTTGATTGTTTGTTCTATTCGTGTTGTCTTGGTCTAATGATACATTCCCTGTGTAATTACAAGGGATCATTTCAAATATAGTTTCGATATAACCTAACGCAATTGATAATCATTTATATAAGGGTGCATCAAGAATTCTATAGTCTGACATTTATAGCCAAATTTTGAACTGAAATTTTCACTGTGTAATATTCAGTCTGTGATTAATATTCACTGTATATACGCATATATGTCATGACAAATCGGCAAAATTACCTTATTGGCAAAAACTGAGGCCAGCGAAATACAAGATGGAGAGACAAACTAGACAAGTTACTTCAATTATACATATTTCACATTTTTTATTGTGGAAAAAAATAGTTGTTTAATGTCCTTGTTTTGATTAAATGAACTTCTGGTCATATTAAAACTGTGTGTTTATTATTTTTTGTAAAAGAAAAAGAGGTTAGAATTGCCAATTAAGCAATATCACCAATCCAGTGTAACACACACGCACACACATATATATATATATATATATATATATATATATATATATATATATATATATATATACACTGTTTTCAAGTGTTGCTTTATCTATGGTGATAGTTGTCAATATATTTAAAATAGAGTGTATAAATCCTTTTAGTTGTAGTTAGTCTGTAAATTTCAGTATGCCCATATTTTTCTTTCTGTGTTGAATAACATTTGAAGCATGTGGCATATGGTTGTTAGTAAGTTTAAAAGTTTAAAAGTACAACCTGATAACCCCCCACTTTGACAAGAAAGCATCCGCTTTCAGCTAAAGTACTCCACCCAGTTATGTTAGTTATGGAGACACAGTAATGTCTAGTTTTTAAACAACTGGAAGGGAATGTGCTCCTTGTGTGTGTCTATATACATACACACGCACGTACTACCTATCTCTCTCTCTCTCTCTCTCTCTCTCTCTCTCTGGTGAAATGTTGCAGTAATATTGTGAAACTAGTGATTTCGTGAAATTCCTAAGGATATTTGTGAAATCCCTGAACATTTCAGTAATTTCCTGAATTCCCTAGTTTCACAGTGGGTATAGTAATGCCTAACATGCTTGTGATTCTGACCATTACTACTGTAATGAGTTCGATCCTCACTGGGTGACCCCCCTCACTTCTGTGGCTTTGTGTCTAACCATGCTGTATATACATTTTATATACACTTCAAATACTGTATTGGAAACTACTTGGTTTGTATTAAATTCAGCTTTATTAGACACGAATCTACAATTGTAGGGCACCCAGTAAGGATCAAACTCACTACAGTAGTGATGGTCGCCATAATAAGCTCATTAATCATTACTGATTGCGAAACTAGGGATTTCATACAATCACTGAAACGTTCAGGGATTTCACAAAATCACTAGTTTCACACTCTCGCTGCAACACGTAGAGACCCGAGTCCCTTAGAGCAAATATATGTATACAAAGACGATGTTTGTTTCTTAGACTAACATGTTCTCTTGATCTTTCTGTCTTGGAAGTACACGCACCTACCCGCTTACATTGATATATTAACACTCTTCCTCTCTCGATATCATACAGGCTTCCTTTCATTGAGGAAATATACTTATACTCACGCCATCATATCAATGCACACAGTTGGTAGTATCTACATCTAAAAGTTCCTCTTTTTCATCATCAAATTGAAGTGCTCTCTTGATATTTTGGTAATAAAAAGTAAGAATATTTTCAAGATGATTTTTATTCGGGTTTTCCTCTGTTCTGTTTTTATTAATCTAATACTACCTCCGTCCATATTGATGGTTCGATATGAAATACTTGCCATGGCACAATGGTTTATGTATGTATGCATCATACATATGGCCCTTGATATTCTGTATGAGGATTTCATAACATTTGGAAATTGTGAATTTTATAAATGTAAGTCTGGCATCAAATTGAGGTCTTCAAAGAAACCAATTAGGTGAGAAATTATGGCAACTGTTTGACAGAATAGGGCTATTATATGCATAATCGCATCATTGATGTTCCAGTAATTGATGGTTCGGGGCCCCTTTTTGCATGGACGAAATTACATGAACGTACATGAATTCTTGTAACCACTGAGCAATTATATAATAGTAAAAAAAAAAAAAAAAAAAAAAAAAAAACCTGCTTCAAGTAAACAATTTTTTTCTTTTTATACTGTTTTATTCAAACATCTTTCGGGTTGATGTGTCTAAAATATAAAAATTGTAGCTGGTCTAAACACTTGAATATGAGAAAAAAAAATGAAACGTGACCATTTTAGTGTTACAAAGCTGCAGCTATTGGTGTTTATAGGTATAGATGATGATAGAATGGTAGACAGGGGACGTGTTATTGAATTGGAATTTATTAGACTTGAATTCTCTGAATATAATTCCGAGAATCTGATATCATATGTGCCAGACTATGAGACAAATGGTTTACAAGGATATTCACTGGACTTCTGTTCACAAGAACTCATCCAAGCCCCCATAACTGTCCGTATCAAGCTTCAGTTGAGGCACCCTAGTTATAATTCCAGTGTGCGGGACACAGTGATATTTGCATTTTTTTTTTTTTTTCTCCCTCAATCAAATATGTGTCTTGTATACAGGCATATACAGTAATTATTTCAAAACCTATGAAAGGTCTGGTTAGTCACCCAAAAGAAACAGTCATGTGACCAATGTCTTTTGTGTCAAGGGTGATCAATTGAAAAATGGAAAAAAGGGGTGATCAATGAAAAATTACTTCTCGCCTTTTGTTGGACAGTGATCACTAAAAAAAAGTCTGAATTTCAAAACAAAAAACAAGTGTGAATGCTGCTTGACTCTAAGGGACCAGTTAAGGAGCAGATGTTTAAATTTTCAGCCTTCAAGCTCCAGTGGTACAGCCCGTATGCATGATACATATAAAGATAATCTGTCAGCCAGACCAACTTGTAAAAAAAAAATGGAGAAGCCCATGTTTACAGTTTTGGGTGATAGATTTTGATAATAAAACTGCATTATTTTAATTGAATGGTGACAATGGTAGACCTGGATGTGTTATTGAATAAGACTCTTTTTTTTGACTTTATTCGTTGGCCCTGCTAAATCCTTGTTGGAGCAAGACTTTGAAAGAGCACAAGTGTGGGAAAATTGTTGTACCTTCTTATAAAATGAATCGATCATCATTATAATTTTTTCTTAAATATCTTTTCAGGATTCCATGGATTCAAAAGATAATTGTGACTGTAGCCAAAGAGTACACAGACAGCCTGCAAGAGGTTGCCAGCCAGCATTTGCTCGACAAAGTCCACGTGGCAACTGCTGCAGCAACAAGGCACAGGTCCATCTATAACGGAATCAAGGCAGTCTCTTTAGGTATGAACCAAAAGCCTCTATTTTATTCATCTTTAGAATTCATACAGTATTCTGTAACAGGTAGAAATACAAAAAAGTAAATTCCTTTCCGTAGTCTGATAATGATGACCAAAGACTCTATCGACTGTCAATTGAGGACATTGCAAAAAGCTTTTAGCACAAGAATCTGCAGGAATTCGACTCCACTTCTCTTTCAGAGTTACCAGTCTGTGAAACAGTCTCAGGGAGAAAACGGCCACTTCCAAAAACACTTCAAAAGTAGTCTGAAAAATTACATTAACGATTGCTTGATTATAAATTCAGTCATTAATCAGTCATCCCTAAATCTACCTATAAACCGATAACTAAAAATCATCAGTAAAAAAAAAAAATTAAAATAAAAATTTTAAAAAATAAAAAAAACCCTATCTGTAGACTGATATTATAGGCTATTAGCTGGGTTTATATACACCAGAAATAGTCATTAGATTCTCTATAACCTGTATACAATTATATTCACACTGACTATAATTTGACTTTGCTTCAAACAGGCAGATATTTATTTGTTGTCCAAATTGATTTTAAACAATAAAACTGTAGTGCCCTTCCCCCCCATTCTTTTAGTTAGGAATCAAATACGAAACTCTTCTTTTAGCTAGATATCAAAAACATCACTTCCTCTGATGACCCCTATAAAACCCCTGGACATACATGGTCCGATGTTCATTGGCGCCAGCCTCCCTAGATGGTCATGCCTCTGACCCCGGCCTTTGTGGCCAGCCACTCTCTTTCCTTCTCCCTAAGATCGTTATCATTTCGCCGACCCACTTGCCGATCAGATCTTAACCATTCCTCCTTCATGACCTATCTCTGTACTAACTTTGCCCATTTCACTTCACCGGTATCAAGCCACACACATACACACAATACTACGCAACTACACCACCGTGTCCTCACCACATGCTCCATACACATATCACCTCTAACTCTCGTGAACGAAATGGCAAAATCTCTTTACTATACAATAGTCACGGAGGAGGAGGAGGAATGGTTAAGATCGGATCGGCCGGTTGGTCGGCGAAATGATAACAATCTTAGGGAGAAGGAAAGAGAGAGAGAGAGAGGAAGAGTAGCCGGCCGGGGCCAGAAAACTAAAAACTTAACTCTTAATTTTTTTATTCATTTTATGCTACCCAAATAGATCTACATACAGCCACACCCAATTTCTTTTTTTTCAACTTGTTATAAATGCCAAAACAGGTGGCTAAAGTTTGCTCACCTATTAATTCTGTATCATTATCGTTGGTTTTTTGCTACTATTTACCTTCATCTCATTTCTTTTTTCTTTCTTTTTTTATCACAACTAAACTCAGGCTGGTCTCCCTTTGGCAGTGAGTGAATAAATTAACAGTGCGAATAATAATAATAAAGAAGTCCCCTGTGGAAATTGAACTTGCAACCTTCTATGCCGAAGGTTGGCTCAGTTAATGCTCGACCGCTCTTACCACTGAGTTACTGGAACTAGTGCCAAGCACGAGTCAGAATCAAGCCCTCAGACTCCTCCCCTATCCCAAACTCTTCTGTCCCTTGTACTTTCTGCCTAAGGGAAACTGGCCTGAGTTTAGTAGCAAAAGATTAATGATAAGATCTACAATACTTCATCTATTAAAAATGAACAAATTGGATATCTATTCTGTACTTTTAGATAAATTTCAAAGTACGGTAAGAAGCTAAAAAGTAGCAATACCTCGTAAGTTTTGTAACTTTTTACATTTATTTGAAGATTCTTGCAAATCTTTGACTATAATATTTGTACTATTTGACTTGATGTATCATTATTTTCTTAATTTAAACTTTTTATTTTTCTAATGTTTTCAGTTTGTGAAGACCCTGAAGTTGTGTTGATTCATGATGCTGTACGGCCCTTGGCCAGTGAGTCTGTTATCCAGCAAGTGGTGTTAGCCACCAAAAAACATGGCGTATGTTGACTTTCTTTCTTGCTTCAAATAAATTTGGCTTCTCTTTTTCACTGATTTGATCCAAAAGTAACATTAACTCATTGAACATGTATTTTGATTCATAGAATTCAATTTTCAATTCATTATAGAAACATTTCTGCCTAAATTTGTGAAATGAGGAATTATTATTAGATACTGATTTATTCAAACTGCCATCTTCATCTTGATTTTTGCTGTTGTACCTTCCATCTCTAAAGTATTCTTAGAATCTCAAACTGAACCCATTATTCAATCTACAGAAATAGACTGTTTTTATTTTGCTGTCCATGCTAAGGGTTTTCTTATATTAATCCTTCTTTGTTAACTTCCATTACAAGGTTGAAGTATCTAGTAAATGTATTTCCCAAATACTGAAATGATCGCATAACATTTTTGGATTTTAGGGGGGGGGGGCTTTTTGATAATTCAAGTAATATAAATTAATATAAAAGGAACTTTGAATTCGGAGTTGAGGCTTGTTGGGAAGGGTGTTGTTCTAAGGAGTGGAGTGTCTTCTGGTTGATTGGTTCCATTTTCTAGAGTAATGGTTTCAAAACTGGGGGTCTGCTGACACCTGGGCGTTCAGTCAGATAATGCTGGGGGGGGGGTCTCAGCAGTGTTCTCCCTGAACCTAATATTACAAATCTTATAACAGAAACATCATCTATAGTGCAACTATCAAAAAACATAATTATAATAACAGAGCTTGACTACATATTAGAATTTAAATAAACCTAATCTAATAAAAATAAATAATATTTTTTTATAGGTCAAAGATTGTTTATTATTGTAGTTCATTGATTACAGTCTAAAATCTAAGTGTTAAAAATAGGGGCCCGCCAGAATGTTTCTTTTTATTGAAGGGCTCCTTTTTGTTTTCTTAGTTTCCAAACCACTTTTCTAAAGCATTCATTTTCTGATTGTTTTTCGTGCAGGCCGCTGGAGTTGTCCGCCCTTTGGTCTCAACGGTCATCGCCGTTGACTCCAGTAATTTCCTTAAACAGTCTCTTGATAGAAACAGCTACCGTGCCAGTGAGATGCCTCAGGGATTCAAACATGACCTCATCAAAAAAGCATACGAAATGGTAAAGGAATTTTGATTTTTCAAAACTTGTCTTCTTCTCTCTCTCTACTTATTGCAAAAAGTTGATTTGTAAGTCCAAGCCATCTTTGACTGTGAACATTGATGTACCCACTTTGGATTATATTACAACATAAAACAATTTCAGAAAGGTACTTTTAGGGCACTGATGGGCTTTGAAGAAAAGGAAAAACAAATATTAGTTTTAAAGATTTCTTTTTTATATATATATATATATATAATTTAATTCTTTTACCAGTTTTAGAAAAAAAATCTACAGAATATCAATTTTCTCAGCCATCCATGATAAATCTTTCATTCCATTAAACCTTTCAAGTCTCCTGGGACAC
The DNA here is from genome assembly GCA_963457665.1 of Thysanoteuthis rhombus. Lineage (NCBI taxonomy): Eukaryota > Metazoa > Mollusca > Cephalopoda > Oegopsida > Thysanoteuthidae > Thysanoteuthis > Thysanoteuthis major. The sequence continues at coordinate 34,771,631 of OY735231.1, read as the reverse complement.
AAATATGCCAAGTTTTTTTTATGACTTCTGGGACATATATCTGTTTCAGGAGTCTACTGGGAAGTATGTGTCACGAAAAATAGAGTAAATGAGATTTTTGTGGCTTTTACAGACAATGACAGCATCAAAGTATAAAACCCACTCAGAAATTAGTTCACATTACATGGCTGGGTAGGAAAGATATGTAGCTGAGTTGATCTGCAAATCCTGTGTTTTTCATCTGTCCTCAGAAAAATGTCTAATGGGACAAATGTATCTATGATTTTGGTTCTTAAAAATTTTTGATTTAATCAAACAATAGTCTTCTTTTAACCATTAGATAAGAATTAACATATTTTTGCCTTTTTTATACCATTTTAAAAATTCAGGTATTAAGTACCTTGATAGGGTACTATTAGAATTATGAAAAAAAACATCAACTGCATCATTATAACCTACAAATAACTTATACTTTTTGATTATATGTAAGTATCTTTCTTTGTACTCTCTTACATATTTTTTCTGATCATCTATTAATAACAAATTATGTAAAATTATTTTTAACTCATTTTGACTTCGTCTTTTGTTTCTGTCTATTATGAATTAATTATCTAGAATCAAATTTATTATCAAGAAAATGTTTATCATAATCGATAGCATTGAGATTTCTTGTCTACCATAAGTTTTGTATTTTGCCATTTATAAGACACACCATTTTTTTTTTTTTTTTTTTTTTTTTTTTCATTTCAAATTTGATCCTCAAAACCATACTGCTCAGTGAAGGTCAGGCTTTGGGTTGGCTGATATTCTCCAGTGGTATCCATGTTGGAAATATCCTTCAATTTTATTTTCCCAACATATTTCATTCTAGATTTATTGTGCATCTTCTAAGCTGTTAAATATGGTAATCACATCGAATAAAGTCAAAACTAGCTGCAAAATTTGAGTCAAAGTGACTCCTATTATCTTTTTTTTTCTTGCCAGACATGTGTGAAAATCAATGTTTGGACCCATTTGATAGAAATTCTTTTTTTCTTAATTTAGTGTACAGACGATGACTTGGATTATGGAACCGAGTGTCTACATCTCGTACGCAAATACACCAATATTGGTGCCTACCTCATTGATGGACCGTCTTCTTTATGGAAGGTGAGGATTTTCTGGGTCTTATGTTTTTTTTTTACTTTTAATCATTTGAGATTTATTTCCACTTACATAAGAGTATAGAGGTAGGTAACAATGTTTTATTTGTAACTTTGATTGTCCTGACCCTTATTTTCTTTCCAGCTTCTTTGGTCTTTGTATTCTGTTTTCATTCAGATTTATTTGTTTGTTTGTTTGGTTGGTTTTTGAGGGTTTTTTTAAGCAACAGCATTTCATTTGCTAGACCAGAGCTTTCCAAACTGTCACAAAACTTAGTAGGTGTATCATGGAATTAGGTTAATTTTGTATATCTTTCAAAAGATACTTTTCCTGAGTCAGTTGAACTGCTGGGATGACATTATATGTTTGGCCTGGCTAACAAAACTTGATTTGTCGCAAAAAAAAATTTATTAAGAAATGTGTCAACAATTCGAAAAGTTTGAAAAACTCTACGCTAGACCTTCAAGGAAGGATGAAGGGTGCAGCGACAGAATTGTTGGGATGAAGAATAAAGATATGCAAATTAATCAAAATTCAATAGGAATGCTGGTAAAATTCACTTGGTTCATTAGAAGGTCATGGGACCGATGTGTGAGCCAGGGAAGAAAATTTCCTGGAGTTTGTAGGTAGAGGGGAAGAGCATGACCCCTTCAGAGCAAGGTTTAACATTTCCAAAATACAACAGACATCCAAGAAAGACCGGAGAGTGCAGCAGAAATAACAAAGACAAGAAAATTAGTCTGAATTAAACAAAATTTAATGGTTACAAAACTTTGTCTAAAAAATAATAATGACTCAGGCAAAAATTCTAATGTTTTTATTTCTATTTTCCATTTCAGGTAACACACAGAAAAGATTTTTATACTGCTGAGGGAACTCTAAAAGGTTAGACATTCTTTTCTTTGTCTATATATTTTGATGTCTTTCATTATCATTACAAAAATTGTTTGGAGTCTAATTGGGGAAAACTTTTCACGGCTTAAAATAAACACTTTGATGATTTCAGATTTGTTATGACATCTCACCATAAAAATTCAGATAATTAAGGATTATTACAATATTTTATACTAGGAACCTTGGTTCACTGTATTATGATATTATTTAAACTTATTATTAAATCTATGTAATATGTAATACTGTAATATGTAATACTGGATATTGTTTAAACTTATTGAAATCTATGTAATATGCATAACTGATGTGGAATAACATACATACTGTGGATACAAACATTCATTGCTTAAAATTTCTCTATTAGAAAATGCTGACTTCATGTATCTGCAGTAAAACCAAAGGACACAGCCATAAACTAAATTCAGACTTCTACCAGTGTAAGGAAAGATTTCTTCTCGGTCACATCTGAGAATATCAATATTTTCAAAGATGATCTGAATTCTAATATCGTTCATACCAAATTTGAATATGAATTCTCGTATTAGTTTGATCCCATTCCAATACAACTGAAGCTGGCTTAATGATGCAATTGAATCCCATCAAAAAAAGCTTATTTCAGGTACATTCAAGTTCATATCTTGAAAAGTATTTTGTAAAATAGTGAAAATCTATCCTATAATTCTATTGAAATTAAGTTGATTTTTCTTTGAAGATTTGGACATTTTGGATAAGTGATCTTTTGCAGGTGAAGAGACCTGTTATTTTATGATGGATATTTTTTTTTCTTTTCTCTCCCCAGAAAAATTTCTCAAAGTTGGTTTGGTCAATATTCCTGATGCCAATTTGGTAACTGCTCTGAAACGTCATCTTGAAGACCACCATATTGAGGTTTGTAAAAAAAAAAAAAAAAAAAAAAAAAAAAGAAAAAAGAAAAAAAAATTTATCTATGAAATGTAAAATGAAAATACTTGATTTTCAGTTCTACTACCATAACTCAAGGTTTAAGAGGACGAAGGGCGTGATTTGCCTGATAATCTACGTGTCATTGCCTGAATCACATTGATTTACCACAAATTTTACACTGTCTTGCCCAGATTTGCATAGGGAGCATTTGCACTCCTGGCTCATAGACATAAGTCTATTACCACTAATCAACCTTTAAAGTCCATTGTTGGACAAAGGCCTTCCCAAGGTCTGCCAGTTTTTTTTCATTCTTGAGCATTACTGTGCCAAAACATTCTGAACTTACATAAATCGTTATGCCATCTTATTTTGCTTATAATCTCTAAAGATTCACATTGTGAGTTGCAATACTTAGAGGTGATAAAGTCCATCACTCTGTATATCTCATGCTTACAACAAAAATTCTCTATTCACATCAGATTAAAAAAGGAGGCATCAAATCCTTCTATATTAACCACTGAGTTTTAACTGCAAAGACAACTCCTTCCATGTTACAAATAATGTTACCAACTCTAATTTCATTAGAATGAATTATGGAATTATACTGTTTCTTTCAATTCTTGCACTCTTTCCTGTTTTAGAGATGACTTCATTATCAATATCAAAAAAATCCTCTGTGTGTGTCTCTATAACACTATACAATGTGATTTCTGTTCTTAGATAGTGTTATTTTCTGGTTGCTTATGCGTAAAAAGTATAGAAAATGGCTAATATTCCCTTCAAACTTTGCTTTTGTGGCCAGGATAGTGATATTCAGGTGTAATTGTTTTTCTCACTTTATGTGCAAATTCGTCTGTTGTTCAATTGGAAATTGATTTATCTCAAATTATCTCTGCCCTGGTTGCAAAAGCGAAATTTAAAGGAAATAATAGATCTCTTCTTAACCTACTACACATACTCGATCATAAAATTACACTTATTATCCAGGATCAAAAAATAAGTTTCACCAAAGTTGCACAATGTAAATCCCATGTCTATCAGACAATTCTTTTCCAAAGAAACTGCTGCTTGCAGGAACCTTGCTTGACTAATATTGCTTAATTTTGACTTTTCTAGGTTTGTGCTTTAGACTCTGCTGACCAGTTGCCGAAGCAGTTGACCAGTGTTGTCCTGAGTCAGTCAACAGTGAACCTTGAAGAAATTTTGGAGACCACTGAAGAACTCGCCCAAGTATGGACCGAAGAACCAGGCAGGTTTGTGGCTGGCGGCACAGTAATCTATTTGTTCCATGCTTCTGAACAGGACAACTTCTCAGCTGTTTGGGATCAACTTCAAAAGTCAGCTGAAACACTTGCCGACAGCTTTAAAGATAACATTGCCCCCATCTTCATTTTGACCAAGGTAAGATATAAAAATGATTTGACGCAATAAAACTGTCATGATCATCATCATCATCATTAGTAAACAATACTCAGTCAAGACTGAAATTTGATAACTTAAAAAAAAAAAAGATGATTGTACCAACAAAAAATAGTTGTAACAAAAGATAAAAATCAAATATCTGTTCTGTGCAAAATCACTTTTTATAATATTATTGATATTGAATTTGCAATAATAAACTTAAATATGATTTAGAATAGAATTGCAATATTAAACCAGAATATATGGAATAGTATACACCAGTGGTTCACAAATGATGTTATTTGCTAATTATTTTATCCAATATTCTTTCTTTTTATTTTTTTATATTTTTTTTTATTTTTTTCTTTTTTTTCTTTTTTTTCTTCTTTTTTTTCTTTTTTTCTTCTTCTTTTTTTCTTTTTCTTTATTTCTTTTCTTTTTCTTTCTTTTTTTTCTTTTTCTTTCTTTTTTTTTATTTTTTTCTTTTTTTTCTTTTTTTTTCTTCTTTTTTCTTTTTTTTTCTTTTTTTTTCTTCTTTTTTCTTTTTTTTTCTTTTTTTTCTTCTTTTTTCTTTCTTTTTTTCTTTCTTTTTTTCTTTCTTTTTTTCTTTCTTTTTTTCTTTTTTTTTTCTTTCTTTTCTTTTTTCTTTTTCTTTTTTCTTTTTCTTTATTTCTTTTCTTTTTCTTTCTTTTTCTTTTTCTTTTCTTTTTTTTCTTTTTTTATTTTTCTTTCTTTTTTCTTTTTTCCTTTTTTTTCTTTTTCTTTCTTTTTTTTCTTTTTCTTCCTTTTTTCTTTCTTTTTCCTTTCCTTTTTTCTTTCTTTTTCTTTCTTTTTTCTATTTTCTTTTTTTTTTTTTTTCTATTTTCTTTTTTTTTTCTATTTTTTCGTTGTTTTTTTTTCTATTTTTCTTTCTTTTCTTTACTTTCATCTTTTTAAATTTTTCCTTTTTCTTTTCTCTCTTTATAGGACAACAAAAACGTGTCACGGATAGTAAAGATTGTGAAATCACTAGTGTGGGAAATGTCCGACACATACGCAGGCCAGGTTTTCATCGCTTAGTATCCCTAAGTGGATTTTTTAAACAGAAGACAGAAAATGAAGAACTAAAAAAAAAAAAAATTTTTATTTTTATTTTTTTTTAATTTAAATTTTTTTTTTTTTTTTAACTTTTAAACATTTTTCAGCATACTGGGAACTTCCTTCTTTTTTTTTTTATTATATTTTTTTTTTCTTTCATTCTCATTCATTCATTAAATTTTTTTTCTTCCATGTAATGAAATCGTGCCTCATTCAATCTGTCTGGAATTTCTCCCTCGTGTATGTTGTTAGTGTTGTCATCATGTTAATCAGAGCCCTGAGTACCATCCAAGTTTGGAAGCTTATACATTGCATATATGTTCGTGTGTATGTATGTGTATATATATATATATAAATGAACTGTGCAACAATATACACATCTTTTATACACGGTCACTGTACACTTCTGACTTCACACAGACTAGATATACAGTTGGCAAGTCCCATCCTCAACTGGTATTCATTTGTTGGTAATATTGTACCATCCGACTGGTGGTATGGATAACTTGAAAAAGAAGCTTGGTGCTAAACTTGTTTGAAAAACAATAGACTCAGATTTATATTCTTTAACTCTTATACACGGATTCTTTCGGATCAGTTTTCTCGTCTCTGTTATCTTTATTCTTCACATTGTTCTAGCTACAGTACCCTCCAAAAAGAAAAACACAAGGAAACTGGCTCAAAATAATCAATGTATAATATTAACGCCTTATCTTGAAAGAAAACTGGTCCAATCGAATATATAATAGTTACGATGCGTTGTCTCTGAAATTCAGACAAATATCTTGACCCTTTTATAATTTCTATTATTTGGGCTACATCATTAATATTATTGACTTGACTAAATAATAAACGAAGTATGAGCAGTGTAACTGTTATCAGTAAACTAAAAAATGGTGGCTGAATATTTTAATCAGGAGAGGAACATATAATGAAAAATACACTCCGGGGCAAAAAGAATATGCCAAATGTATATGTATATATAGATTTGGTCCATTTCTTTTTTTTTTTTGCCCCCGGAGTGCATAATGGTGGGAAAAAATTACTAAATAACAGTTCAAAGTAGGGGAGGAATTGAAGAAACATATAATCACACGGGGGAGAATGTGACCTGGGACTCTGAGGACCACTGATCTCCTGTTCCTTCATCTACAAAACACAAGATATAACTGACTGACTGATTAAACTTGAGAGATGTAAATATATACTTGATATTGAAGGTGTCAGTTTTGGGTGGTGTTTTGTCTATTTAAGGAGAGTCATTAACATACCAACATTGTTTCGGACATTTTGAAGATGACAATAAGAATATGAAATGTCTGAAACAAAGTTGGTTAGTCAGTTTTTTTTTTGGGGGGGGGGTTCTTTGTTTGTTTGTTTTTTTTTCTTTTGAACATATTTTTTGGTATGAGCTGCTTTGTTCATGTCCTTCTGGTATTATGACTGGAGATGAACTTTGAAAGATTTTTTCCCCATCAAATGCCTACCACAGTTACACCTCATATTCTTCTGAAATTTGAGATATAAATACTTGTTACTGGGTCCCCCATGCAAATGTGACTGGTGAAACTAAGCTTGGACGGCCAATAATTTTGAGACTCAATTTTTTGGTCCTAACTCTGAAACCAGACATCTCCCCAATAGCAATCAAGAGTCAAATGTTTTTTTTTATTGTGATATTGTTATTGTAAAACCCTCAGTATTTGATTGCATAAAAGACCCCCACCATTTTTTTTTTTTTTTTTTTTTTTTTTTTCTCCCTCCCAAGTCTCAGAAAGTAAACTTAACCTTCCTTGTCCAGCATCAAATTGGCTAGGATTTGAAAAGTCTAAAAGAATAACAAATTGAAGGAATCCAGGGAAATCTTTTATCATGATATTCTCTGCTAAAATATGGAGGGGGGGTCTTATGATGCAATCTAATACAGAAAATGATATCCAAAGGTGTAATAGTTACGTAAACTCTGAGTCTAAGGTGCCACCAAGGCAAGATTTTCCCAAACAATGCCCTCTACATTTAGTCTGTTCCAATAAAATCTACAATATTAAAGAAATATTTGCATTGCAACACACGATAAGTACCCAACACACCATTTTTCAAAGAGTTTATATTTTCCTTATTTTCAGAGCTATAAAGCTCAGTCTTTTTTCTTTTTCTTTTTTTTCTTTCTTTTTCTTTCTTTTTCTTTCTTTTTCTTTCTTTTTCTTTCTTTTTCTTTCTTTTTCTTTCTTTTTCTTTTTTTTCTTTCTTTTTCTTTCTTTTTCTTTTTTTTTCTTTCTTTTTCTTTTTTTTTCTTTCTTTTTCTTTTTCTTTCTTTCTTTTTCTTTTTCTTTCTTTCTTTTTCTTTTTCTTTCTTTCTTTTTCTTTTTTTCTCTTTCTTTTTCTTTTTTTTCTTTTTTTCTCTTTCTTTTTCTTTTTTTTTTTTTTTCTTTTTTTTCTTTTTCCATTTTGAAGCTCAAAGACTATGAATCAAAATGCAGTGTGTTCAAGCTTCAAAATACAATTTTAAAAAACAGCATTATTGTTAAAAAAAACAAAACTATCAACTTTTTAATAATGGTTCTTTGGGCACTTATCATGTGCAACCACTCATTTATAATTGTACTCTTTATATTGTTCCTGAAGCAGATTTTGACCTATTCTTAGCATATAAGTTAACCAAGTGTATGATATTCTTTATAGAAACAAAATGTTGTGCTTTGGAATTACAAAAAAAAGGAGAGCATTTTGTCTGCCTGCTTCCATCGTTACCAAAACAAAAATCTTCAATAACAATTGTGCTTTCATAAATTTCAGCTTTCAAATGTCGGCTTCAAGTAATTTCTTTCTTTACGGATGTGTGGCTCAAATGGAAGTTTGCTGATGCGTAACAGAACGTTAAAGACAAGTCATTTTGTAGAAGCTTTTAGACGCTTGAAATATATCAAAACTTCTTTTCTATCCAGACGTTGTTCTCCATTCATCAAAACTGTTTTCCATTTGTTCAGCCAGTTCTTCTCGTTTATTTCAGCAATTAGGTTTTTTTCAAAAAGAAATGTTGCATTTTTGGAGACAGAATAAAAACCTTTTTTAAATGCTGCAATAAATTTATTTGTCAAGAAAATAATGAGAATTATGGGCAATGACAAAAGCCCTCGGTGAAATAGTCTTTTATTTCTTGTTTCTGTCTCTCTCATTCTTTCTCCTGTCTGTCTGTCTCTCCCTTGTAATCTATCAAATCAATCTATTATGAAATAAAGAATTAGGTGAGATGCAATAGAAATATTGAAAATAATAAGAGGTGAGATACCAGCTAAAAAAAAATTTTTTACAATGAACAGGAGAAATAACAATAGAATATATAATGAACACTGCAAAAAAAACTTCTGAAAAAGAATTATCAACAGCTCGAATTCGCTATTAGAACATGATCCAGATATACTGAAAAGAAAAACAGTAAATACCTTTTTTAAAAACAAATCCAACAATTACATTATCCATAAGAAAACTAAAATGCTTTTAAGAGAATAACTCTAGATATCATTGGAGACACAAGATACAAGCACAGATAGGTGCACTATTTTAACTTGCTAAATTTCCATGTGGTTATTATTTATCTATCCTCGCTACCTTACGTCTGTCCATTCCCATGTCTGTCTGTCTGTCCATCCATCCATTTGTCTGTCTGTCTGTCCATCCATCCATCGATGAACTTGTTTGTATATCCATGTTTTTTGTTTGTTTTTTTGTTTTTTTTTTGTTCTTTTGTTTTATCCAATTTTGAAATGAATCATATTTAATCAATGTGCAAATTCATTTCTAATGTCATTCCCAACCAAAACAATAAATACGCTTAGAAAATAAACTGTTTGAATCCATACAATGATTATATCATTCAAAGGAAAGAATATTCTTCATTTGAAATCATGCAAAATCTCAATCTTCAATCAAAATATCTCTGATGCCAAAATTAACATTCAATTTTTTTTTTTTTTTTTTCAAGCTATAAATTACCACAGAAAATTCACATTTCTCTAATATTTCCATGCATTCTTGACCTCTCTGTTTGTTCTATAAAGATACAGGCCTCCTCCATTATAGAGTCGTCTGCAATACAACCCAGATAGATGGTGGACCCAAATATGTTTAATCTAGCTCTAAATAAGCTAGATTTAGCTTCAATAGAGCTAGCTTTAGCTCTAAAATAACTAAATTGGCCGCTGGAGTTATAGCTGCTTGATTATAATGAGGTTGTCTTTCTTGAAGTCCAACTCCTGCTTTTTAATAGGGGAGGCTTGTATTAACTTAGGAAATAAGTCATTTAGTTTGGTTAATGAATCATTCATAATGATCAAATCTTTTTTTCTTTTTCATTATTGATGACTGATTGTAGGATATTAATGTTTCTCTAGTTTGGCACCAAATATAGAAAAGACCAATCAATAATTCTTAAAGTCCCTTGCAAATTAATTATCATAAAGATTTTTTGTGTGATTGAACTGACTTTTGTCTGTGTATTCATTGAGAAATTCTCTGAATGATTTGTTCTGTTCATCCATCAACACTGTCACTAAAACAACAGATCAAAAGTTTTCTTGATTAAAATGCAATGCCTTCAAGAAGGGGACCATCATTTTTATACGTTGCTTGAATTTTTTTTTTTGAAAAAAAAAATAAAAATAACTATCTGGATGTTTTGTCTGAATTTTGTTAGACAATCATTAAACGTGGTTTGTTCAGACTGATTTCCTCTGGGGTTTTGTCTGTTAACATTTCGGCTGTGTACTTTACAGCTTTCACAAAAAGTGAGGAAGGCCACGAGGCACATGGCTGAAATATTGAATAAAACAAAACAGCAAAAACGAGAGAATTAGTCTGAATCAACCACTTATAATCATCTGGAGGTCCATTTTTTTCAATGAAACACCAAGAAGGGTGGGGTTGGGTGGGTTTCTTTTAAATCTTTTTTCTTTTCTAAATCTTTTTCTACACCAAATCTTCTTTTCTTTCTCTCCCCCCTTCTTCCCCCTTCCTCTCTCTTTCCCTTCTTCCCCCTTCCTCTCTCTTTCCCTTCTCCACCCCCTCCTCTCTCTCTCTCTTTCCCTTCTCCACCCCCTCCTCTCTCTCCCTTCTCCACCCCCTCCTCTCTCTCTCTCTCTCTCTTTCCCTTCTCCACCCCCTCCTCTCTCTCTCTCTTTCCCTTCTCCACCCCCTCCTCTCTCTCTCTTTCCCTTCTCCACCCCCTCCTCTCTCTCTCTTCTCTCCCTCCTCTCTCTCTATCCTCTTTCCTCTCTTTCCCCCTCTCCTTTCTCCCCCTTTCCTTTCTTCCCTCTCAACCATGTAGGGAACAGGCACCCCAGAATTAATTGAAAAAGAATGCATTTTGACTCTTCGCCAGATGACATCACCAGTTTTACAAACATAAACAAATAAGATTTGTTCAGTTTATTTTTATTATCATTTATTATTTTTTCCTTTGCTCTATGGTCCTTCACTTTATCCTGCTTCTTTTTCTTCTTCTTTTTTTTTTTTCTTTCCATCCAAAATATGAATCCTATCTAATGATACTCAAAAGAAATTTCAAAAGACCGAGACATTATCCATAAAATAATATTTGGACAAATAACAATCCAAATATTTTCCTTCAAGTTCATACAATTAGCTCTTTTGGGGGGTTGGGGGAAAGAGCCAAATCAGCCAATACACAATGTTGTTTCATCTATTAGGAAGCAGAAAGCTTCCAATCCTTACTTGGTTATGCATGTATGTATGTATGACTCTTATATCGGCTTGCAATGTAGCTTATGTGCAGCTTCAAGTGCACAATGTGCTGTCATTAGAAAATAAATGCATTTTTTGTACAGTCCAGCAACATATCTTCAGCTTGCGTCAATCATATTCTGCCTTGGATTTGTCTATCAAAATGGATTTTATGTGTCAAAATTACCAGAAGAAAATGAAATATTCCACCGTGGAACTTCTACCTGGGTAATGGGTCTCTTTTGTTTCCCTTTTTTTTTTTCTTTTTTTTTCCTTTTTTTTTTTCGGGTCTGATTATGTCTATAATAAAAGAAAAAATTAAAGTATAGAAAATGTCAATCATTCCCTTCTAACTTTGCTTTCACAACCAGAACACTGATAATATGAAATCTACTTATTTTCAATTGGACAACAGACAAATTTGCCCATTTTTAATCACATTAAGCAAGACAAACGATTACATACGAATATCACTATCCTGATCACCAAAGCAAAGTTTGTAGGGAATAAAAGCCATTTTTTCTATACGTTTTACACATAAGCAATTTGTAAATAACACTCACAATCCAGTGTTGCACTGTTATTTAACAATATGCTAAATCCACTTTTTTTTTTTCCTTTCCTGTTTATTGAAAACCATTTATATGGATTAATTTATCTGCATAAGACAGTCATTTTTCAATCCAATTCTACTTTCTATCTTACGTTTACATACATACACTCAAACATTGCCAGTGCGTAATGGTTTGCAAGCTAGTCTAGTAAACCATTACCACAATGTAGTTCTATCCTTAGTGGGTGCTCCACATAATTAGCCTTATGCCAGACAAAGCTTAGGTGCCTGGCATTGAATGATGTCTATTCTCATTAGACTAATTGCAAGTGTAGTGAGTTCAGTCTTCTCTAGGTAACTCATTATTGTGGCCCTGTGCCAGACTAAACGTTTAGTGAATAATTATCTATAATTGCGTGGCACCCCCTGGAGAAAGAGACTCTCTTTCCGTACGGATATTACATATTACACCTGAAAAAGGCTGTAGAATGAATCGGCCACAATGTGTCACCAAAGATTCGGAAGAAGAGATTAGATTGTCCAAACAAAAGTTGGTATTTTTAGTGAAGGGGGTCTTACTGTGGGGTAATGGTTAGTGAGCAAGTCTAGTAGAACCTAACTAAACATATTAAGTTCGGTCCCTTACTGGGTGCCCTCACGCAAGTAGTCTTGTGCCAGGCTAAAAGTAAGCTATGCAATCACAGTGTTAAGATGTTGAGTATTTAAACCAACCATTTTCTAAATGTAGTCCACAGTTGCCAACTTCAGATGGTTTTACTATAATATATACAATATATATATATATATATATATATATATACACACACATATATATGATTTTTTAATTTGAGTCCAGTTTTGAAAATTTCAATATACTGGTGGGGGGTTGCTTTCTTTTTGTTTTTGTTGGGTTTTTTGGGGTTTTTTTTTTAATTCTCAAATTTGGGAGCCCAGTGTTGTCAATTTAGATGTTTTTTTTTCTGTTTGTTTGTTTTTTTTCTGTTAAATTGAAAAGATTTCCTCATTGAAAACTAGATCTAAACTGGCAACCCCTGTGGTGGACTTGGTTCACTCGAGATTTCAGATCTGGAACCGTCTCTTCTCGTATCTTTGCTTATTAGGTAAGATGCTTCTATTTCCTTTGTTTCTTCTTTTCATTTACATTTATTTTGGACCTGATCACCAATATTCCCTCCAAATTTTTGTAGACATCATGCGCCAAAAACTTGTGTTGTGCAAATCTTTTTTTTTTTTTTCTCCTGTGACAAAAGTATGTGTGCTCTTTTGAATCCAACATAAGGAATCAATATATTTTCAATAAAAACTCGGTAAGCTATTTACAAAATTTCAAATCTTTTGTCCGCACATTTTTTTTTTTTTCTTTTCGCTTTGTGCGTTGGTTGCAAAATGTGGGGGATTTCTGTTGACCATGTTAGCACAATGTTTGGTTCAGGTTTCATCTTAGAAGCGGTCAAATGTTGGATGGAATTCTCTTTCTGGACTTGCGAAATGCATGCAAAATGTGGATGTCAAGAAGTACAAGGTCTGTCTGGAAAATATCCAGCCATTTAATATTAACCAAAAAAAATAGCCTACCTAGGATGCCTCAGTCCCTTTCAGAGTGTACCCTCCCAGCATCCATTCCACTCTTCAAAACCAAGTTTTCTTTTGGGATCACCATCAGCTGCCTCATGTCCTCCTTAATCTCGTCCACGGTGTTCGAACAACAATCTCAGTTCAGGCAGAAGTCCAGAAAACAAATCCGGACTGTTGTTTCAGTATTGATGCAATGTTTCACCAAAGAACCCTGCACAAAATGTGAAGATAAAACGCACAGTGATTGTGAATGAGACAGTCACGCAGTACACACGCTCACCCAATGGCATCTCAATGACGTCTGAGTAACCCTATGGGAGTGTGTCTGTTCGTACATGCTCAGTTAGGTCACTTCAGATTGGTTGCTGGATTACATCTAAGCCATGTAACCGATTCTCGAAAAATCCTAAATGGCTGGATACTTTCCAGATTCACCTTAAAGGATGTTGGGCTGATTGGAATGTCATGCAATAAGAATAATGTGAGCTCTTAAATGAATACTGCAAGTAATTGAAAAAAAAATTAAAATTTCACTTACTTAGATTGGATGACACTTGATCTCTCAGGAAGATTCACTCAAGACAGGCCTTGGAATAACGTTGAATTTGGGAATCAATCATGGAGACTCCAATACCAGTCTCTGGAGGCAGATCTTTGAAGAGCTCAGATTACCTCCCCTTCCAGCCAAACCCTGCTCAGCAAACAATGCATTTTGGGTAATTATTGTTTGCTGTCAAATTTTCTCTTGTTGCACGATTTCATCAAATTCGATAAGTCCAAACTGCTGACCTGAAGAAGACTATCATTTGTAGGGCTTGGAATTCAGGGTCCGACAGTGTGCTTCCTGCTGCTGTTACTGCTCATAATGTGTCAGTTGGGGGGAGGGGGTCATAGCAGAATGTGTTGAGTTTGGAAGGGGGTAATCAAATGAAATGAAAATTCTTTCAAGTAAAGAGTGATAAGAATAATTAGAAAAAAGCAGGTCTGCTTGATCACTCAGAAGAAGCCATCTTGGGACCGAAGACTTTTGGCAGCTTGCTGTGTTTGGGGAGATCAATGAATGAGTTAACTTTTCTGATCTTTTATTGGGCAGTAATCACTAAATAAAATAAAAAAATTTTCTTAAGTGATTACCTCCAGACCAAAATAGGACTAATTCATCATAAACTTACATTGCGAATTGAAGTCCCACAAAAAATCTATTTAGGGGAGGATATTTTTTTTCTTTCTTTTCCTAGACATGACGGTAAATATTCAAATTTTCAGCCCTCTAGCTCCATAGATGACGCCTGTATATTCATAGACAGCCAGCCAAAAACTGAACAAAACTATGTCGACACTCCTGATATTGTCACTTTTTCATTAGGACAGGTAAGGTTGTGTCGCTCGGAGTTGAAGCAAATATTAGTTGAAAGGGGTAATTAAAGCATATAAAAAATTGTGGTGTATTAGTAAAGCCTTCTTACTGCTGGGTTAGACTGTATGGTTTAAAAGAAAGAAATTTAGGTAAAACAGACTAACTGGGAACATATTGGGCCACTTCAATTGAATTACGTGAATCCAACGCTCAGATAAGCAGGCAAATGTCAAAGTCATTAGACCATCGTTATCAGGGTAATAATGACTGGCAGATCCTGTGGAAGTTTTACATTTATAAGATTTACAAAAATATGATACTACAATAATTTCATTGAAGTGATTACTTATATAATGTTATATTATTATGATCATCATACACCAAATGTAATATACACAGGTTATAAAACCATAGGTGGGAGCTAATGGGGCATTTGGCACCCCCATCCCCTGGATCAGGAACTGAAGGTGAGAGGGTTCGAAACCTTTTAGTTGAAGGATAATGGCATAGTACAATTGTTTTATGTAAGCCCAACTCAATGTTCCCATATATAATAGACTATACTATTATTAAGTGGTAACAGGGTTGCCACTAAGATATATTCTGAATATATCCATTTGCCAGACTCTGGTGAAAGTAGCAGCGGATGTCCGAGTTTGCAACAGCCATTAATGTTTTGTCATAGCAATCGTAGGGAAAATACGACACAATAACCCTTGCTTTGTTGGGTGCGTTAGACAGAATGAAGAGAGAAATTGGGAAACCTTGTCATTCATTCAACCATGGGACAAAACTTCTTGTTTTAAATCCTCTGACGATTTCCAACCACGTGAGAAGGCAGGGGAAAAAAGGACGTATATGTGAATATTTTGGCAAATGTCTACAGGTCAATTTATACCTGTATTCCAGGATGAAATCCTTATGGTGATGAGTAATTGGTCACCAGATTCATTTAATCATGACATTGTGAAGTCTTCACTTTGTTGTATGCTGATTAAAATGTTATTCGTTTTAATCGCATTAGAAACAAAAGAAAACGTGTTATGATGGCCAGCCACTGATCAAGTTGCTGGTTTCCACCAACTCAGAACAAGACTTGGGCTTGTAACTTCCAGGATTTCCAGGAACCTGAACAAGGCTTTATCTGCTAACTTTTGTTGACAGTTATGATTTTAACATTTTTGAATTCATATAGATAAAACATAGATGTTACAGTCCGGTTTCTTTATGTTAGAGATGTTCTTTGATCACGCCAGCCATAACCCTCTTTGTGAAGGCAACATCTATCTATATAAATGCCAATATCTCTTGGAATGCACAAGAATGATAAAGAAAGAAAAATACGATACAGAGAGTATGCAAAGAGAGGAGTTTTTTCTTTAATTTTTTACATCTTGATTTATTTTTTTAAGATCAATTCTCAAGATGAAAAAATAGAAAATACAAGAAAGATAAAGAGAGAAAGAAACCAGACTATTCAGTATTTATAATATATATATACAACTTTTTGATTTGCCAATGAATTATACTGCTTTTTGGACAATATTTTTTGTTTTATTTTTTATGCAACCATTATTTTTATTTTGAACATTTTAACAGGAATTAAGCTCAAAAACTCAATTGGAAATGAGGTCTCATCACAGAAACAAATGTAGACAGATTCTATCAAAAATGTATCCATACAATATTGCAGTTTTTGAACAGAATCCATTCTTTTTCTTGTTTCAAGTAAAATCCTTTTCCCCACAATCCCAAACATGAAAGTAACAAATATACTTTACTTTTTGCTCAGTTGGATTAGTATTGGTTTTTACCAATCAAAAAAACAAATAGCAAACAGATAAAAACAATGTAAACCTTTAAAATATCTTTATTGTTACAAAATTTTATTTTTTATCATTTTTTACAATAATCTGTCAACATTTTGAAAATGTCTGCTGCCAGATTTCAAAGTAGCACAAGTTTTGCAAGGGCAAAAAATGCACTTGAATGTCAAAGTTTAACAGAACCATATTGGTTCAACCAAAAGGAGCCATGACATTGAGCTTTCCAAAAGGAAACAAATACATTCATCTTCATTTTGTTCACACATGCACAAATCACTCTCAATCAACCATTTTTGAAGACTTTCACTCTAATTTCTGAGATGAGACAGTTGTTATGACTCCCTGCCTTCTCCATTAAAAAGAGGTAAAAATGGTGCAACAGATAAAAATGGAAAGTAGTCTGGTAAATAACGATGGATGTGAAGGTGAATTTACAATATTTATTGGATGAGGATTTTGGAAATGTTTCAAAAAAAATAATAATCTGAACACAATAATTAATCACCGTGAAGTCATGTGGAATGGATCACATTTGCTAAATGCCAGCAGTAAGGAAGATGAACAGATGGGTGAGACTTAGTTAAGGTGTGACATTTTGGGATGTACTGAATGAACAGGAGAAATAATGATTATGTACCAACTTTTTTTTCCTTTTTTCAATTTTTTTTTCACAACTTCAAATTGTTTTCCGCCTGGATAAGTCCGATTTATGACCCTCATCAGGCAACACAACTGAAGTTGATTCATTCAACCAGCTTTTATACAAGGTATTACCAAAAATTTTGGGAAATTTGAACACATTCATCAATCTATTTTATCTGTCAAGTTACCCAGTGTTTCCTCCCGTGTCTCACCAGACATTACATGCATCTCTTGAAATCACTCCGCCAGAAAATAGAGAACTTTTTTCTTTTTTTTTTCCCCTTTAATCAACATTTTTTCCTACTCTGAGGAAGCCATTTTGCACCTAAAGTTCCCTGAACTTTTAGCTAGCACCTCATATTTACAGAACACATAGACCCTAATATGAAATCGGGAGGCGCTCATCCGCCCCCAACACCTTACAGAGAGAAAGCATGGAGATACATTTGAACTTTGACTAATGTATTAAGACAGTGCCTCTTCCAAAGGTGCAGGTTTGGAAGGAGCCAGACTGTATAGTGTGTGGAGCAGCCTGCCATAACTCACGTAACATAATTTTCCGTCTGTCATACAAAACTATGGCTTGGGAGTATTTTACTTACTCCTCTTCAGTATTGCCAATTTAGATATTTTAGATCTAAATGTTAGATAAAAGATCCATAATCTGCAATTTTTTATTAATTTCTATTAGATTTTCCAAGTACCACTGATCCAAAAAACTTCAAACTCAACACTGCATTTCATTGAGTGCTGACTAATGTATCTGATGAATGGCCAATTGTCAAATAATTGCAGTGCATACACACATACCAACACAGATATTTCTTCAATTGTAGGTAGGTGTATATAACTCTCCCATATATATGAACAACTGTCAATGATAACGAATTGTCCTCAACATATTTATATTTCCAAACTTCTCAACGTCTTTTGATTGCAATTACAACATATCTAACTCTTAAATTCATAGACCACTTGTAACTGACAATGGAACTCTTCAATGAATAGAATTAAAAATAATGGTACTCATCTGTATTTTGAATAGAAAATTTTTTCCAATTCACTCAATGGTCAAATGACGATAATTTAAAGTTATCCCTCTTGACAATGACATTTTTTTTTTCCTAATGAATTTAAGCGTTTACAATAAGCTATAATCAAGTATCATCTATGAGAGACATTAATCTTGAAGTCAACGGGGCCAAGTGGAAACAGGGTATCAGGAATGTGGCTGGGGGCTGATAGTAATGACCGGCGATGGCCAAGATGATAGTGATAATGATGACAGAATTGGAAGACGCAGATGACAGAAGATGAAGAAAAAGTTAAGATAATCAAGTTTCATATAAAAAGACTGTCAGACTCGAGGAGAGATTGAGCAGAATCTATTTATTTCACAAACACGCTAACACACACAACAGATTCCATCCCAGACTTCCATTTCCCAGGGCTAGGGAAATAGAGGGCGGGTGGGGTGGAAGGAAGAAACATTCCAACTAACAAGACACAATCGGTGCATTGTTCACCCATCAACAATCAGAAATCTCAGAATCTGGCATCAATAAAGAAAAATTTAAAAAAAAAAAAAAATAGTTAAAATCTTTTTTTTTTTAAAGCTGAATTTTTTTTTTCTTTTTACAAAGGAGCCAAATGTTTGGGAAATCTTTGTGTTAAATATGAGGAGAAAGGATCGACTGCCTCGAGTTTGATTCTTGGACGGTTTCTAATATTTTTTTTCATTCTCCCTTCATTTTGATTTCACTGCCAACACCGAATGGAGACGCTCAATATGTTCCTTAAGTGATTCCTTCAAACCACTGAAAATAGAAAACGGAATACAAACACATTAAATCGGGAATAAACAGAAATTTTCGTTTCATTAGGTTGTAGGAGTCATGATTACAACCATAATAAGAAATCATCACCAAAACTGTCAACATAGGTTTCTTCAGTTTTCAAATTGGTCTAGCTTGCTACCTATGTATCTATTATATGTATTGGCCATACCAATGGAGCTAAAGGGCTGACAATTTAAACATCTACTTATGTCCAAAGAAAAACCTTTTTTTTAAATTTATAGAAAATACCCCCCCCCCAAGGTTTTCAGTAGGGTTTAAATTTACAACGTAAATGTATGCTGAATTGGTCCTTTAGGTAGTGTCCAACAGCATTCATGCTTACTTTTTTAGTGATCACTGCCTAACAAAAGGCGAGAGAAGTAACTTAATCATCAACATGCCTTTTCCCAATTTTTTTGATTGATCACCTCAACACAGCATGTTGCCAAGAGAATTCGGTCATGTGACAGTTTCTATTGAATGACTAACAAGACCGGGTGGAAGCTATTTTTTTTTTTGTTTTTTTTTTGAATTATTTGAAACTATTTTCATTTTCCAATTCTAACAAAAATTTCACCCAATGCTACTCACACATTGCCTGAATTGTCGTCAAGATCCGATTGCTTAGGATATAAGCTGCAATTCTGTAATGCATTCCAACATTCCTGAATTTCAGATTTTGGATATTTGGGTTCTGAAAAATAAAAAAAATTTAAATTAAAACTAAAAAAAAAAAAAAAAAAAAATACAGAAATTCAAGAATGTTTGTTAAACAACCCAAACCAAAAACAATTCCATTATCATTGAAATAAAGAAATCAAGTGAAAAAAAAAAAAAAAGGTTTCCAACCTCAAAATTTTTTATAATTTATATATAAAATTCAGAAAAAAAAATAAATAAAAATGTTCAGACCAATATTTATTGGTTTATCAGATTTCATGTGGGTTGATCAATAAGTCCGTACCTTGACCTGTTTATCAGCCGAATCTTAATCTGAAGTTTTCACTGTATAATGTTCAATCTATGTAACTACTAAAGGAATGTTTTGAGACGTACAGTTAGGGACTGCTGTTCAAATTAATGCAACTAAGTCAAAGCTGAAAACATAAAATACATTGAATTGTAATAAGACCTTGAACAGTGCTGTCAGGAAGAGTACGGAAAATTATGGAATGAATTAACCTCACTAATCGAGGTACACCTGTATTCACCATTGAATTAAGAGCAGTGACAAGGAAGGAGATTATGTTGAAAAATAGCTATTTATTGGGTAAACTAAATGCTTATTCTTCCCCCCCCCCCGCTACCGGCTCTATTCACACAGAAGTATAGCTTTGTTACTCTTCTCTAGGCGTCCATCATAAAAACCTGATTTTGATTAAGTATGGCACTTTATTTAACAGCTTTGCAAAAGATATAGACATAGGCAGGAAACCCACAGCCACGGACAGGGAAGTACACTCACACAAGAAGAGGAAAGAGGGTGAGAAAAGGGGTGGCTGCCTGAAGGCAGGAAGAGAGAAGAGTTTAATGTTGAAGGCAAACAGGAACAAATAGGGAAGGGGGGAGGTATTGTGATCAATTTTAGCACGGTTGATGAAATGAAGAAAATAAAGGGAAGAAAGAGAGAGAGCAGGGAAGCGAGAAAAAGAGAGAGAGAGCAGGGAAGCGAGAAAAAGAGAGAGAGAGCAGGGAAGCGAGAAAAAGAGAGAGAGAGCAGGGAAGCGAGAAAAAGAGAGAGAGAGAGCAGGGAACAGATAAAAAGAGAGAGAGCAGGGAACAGATAAAAAGAGAGGGAACAGATAAAAAGAGAGAGAGCAGGGAAGAGAGAAAAAGAGAGAGAGCAGGGAAGAGAGAAAAAGAGAGAGAGCAGGGAAGAGAGAAAAAGAGAGAGAGCAGGGAAGAGAGAAAAAATAAGGGGGAGAGAGACAAGAGGAAAAAGAAGGAGAGACAAGGGGAAAAAGAAGGAGAGAGACAAGGGGGAAAGAAGGAGAGAGACAAGGGGGAAAGAAGGAGAGAGACAAGGGGGAAAAGAAGGAGAGAGACAAGGGGGAAAAGAAGGAGAGAGACAAGGGGGAAAAGAAGGAGAGAGACGGGAAATAAAGAGGGGGCGAGAGAGACGGGAAATAAAGAGGGAGCGAGAGAGAGGAATGAGAAAGGAAAGAGGGATCAAAAAGGAGAAAAAAAAACAGTAATACCTTGATTAGTACGGTTATTTTGCTACCAAATTCAGTTCCGTTCAAAGTCTCATTATAATTTAATGATTTTTTTTCTCCCATTTATACTCTAATTTATATAGCAATACCATAACTGTACGACATGAAATTCTGCACAACAAAACCGTACCATTCAAGGTATTACTGTATAGAAAAATGAGGAAAAAAATTCAGAAAAGAGATGGAGAAAATAAAGGAGAATAGATAAAGAGTGTTAAAAGATAAAAAGGGTGGAAAAGAAAAAGAGAAAGAAAGGAAAGATGAGGAAGAAAAAGAAAGAGAGAATAGAAAAGACTGTTAGAAGTAAGGCTAGGAAGAGAAAGAGTAAAAGAAAGATGAATCAAATCTTCTCATTTTTAGCCGAGAATGAATGAAAGTCTCTTCGGGAAATATTGATTTTTGTTCTCTGCCAACTGCAGGTAGCAAATATGTTTTGAGGAATTTAATCAATAAATGTAGATTCATTCTTTACTTATCAACCATTTATTTTTCTCCTACTTTCAGAACGGAATAATTACACAGAGAAATACCCATTTTGAACACACACACAGATATTAACAGAGGCTTGGCCTTTTAATCAATGCATGCAATACATTACATATATTCTATATACACACATACACAGCTTTTTATGATACATGTTATTATATAGGATACATTATATTTTGTAACAGCTTTAAGAAAATGTTTCATTAAAATATTTGAGTGATGTGTTAGGAGAGTGATGGGTATTCCAGATCAATGAATTTTATGCCATCAGTCAAATCTAAAGCCCTAATAAGATTATTCTCTTCTTTTGGGGTATCTTAAGATACCTCTCTTCTGATGAAATATACAGAGAGACAGAGAGAGAGAGAGAGAGAGAGATACAGACAGACAGAGAGAACGAGAGAGAGAGAGAGAGAGAGAGAGAGAGAGAGAGAACGGGAGAGAGAGAGAGAGAACAGGAGAGAGAGAGAGAACAGGAGAGAGAGAGAACAGGAGAGAGAGAGAGAGAACAGGAGAGAGAGAGAGAGAGAACAGGAGAGAGAGAGAGAACAGGAGAGAGAGAGAGAGAACAGGAGAGAGAGAGAGAGAACAGGAGAGAGAGAGAGAGAACAGGAGAGAGAGAGAGAGAGAACAGGAGAGAGAGAGAGAGAGAGAACAGGAGAGAGAGAGAGAGAACAGGAGAGAGAGAGAGAGAGAACGGGAGAGAGAGAGAGAGAGAGAGAACGGGAGAGAGAGAGAGAGAGAGAACGGGACAGAGAGAGAGAACGGGACAGAGAGAGAGATAGAAAGGGAGAGAGATAGAGAAAGGGAGAGAGATAGAGAAAGGGAGAGAGATAGAGAAAGGGAGAGAGAGGGAAAGGGAGAGAGAAAGAAATAGAAAGAGAGAGAGAAAGAAATAGAAAGAGAGAGAGAAAGAAATAGAAAGAGAGAGAGAGAAAGAAATAGAAAGAGAGAGAGAGAAAGAAATAGAAAGAGAGAGAGAGAAAGAAAGAGAGAGAGAGAGAGAAAGAAATAGAAAGAGAGAGAAAGAAATAGAAAGAGAGAGAAAGAAATAGAGAGAGAAAGAAATAGAGAGAGAAAGAAATAGAGAGAGAAAGAAATAGAGAGAGAAAGAAAGAAATAGAGAGAGAAAGAAATAGAGAGAGAAAGAAAGAAATAGAGAGAGAAAGAAATAGAGAGAGAAAGAAAGAAATAGAGAGAGAAAGAAATAGAGAGAGAAAGAAATAGAGAGAGAAAGAAATAGAGAGAGAAAGAAATAGAGAGAGAGAAAGAAAGAAATAGGGAGAGAGAAAGAAAGAATTAGAGAGAGAAAGAAAGAAATAGAGAGAGAAAGAAAGAAATAGAGAGAGAAAGAAAGAAATAGAGAGAGAGAAAGAAAGAAATAGAGAGAGAGAAAGAAAGAAATAGAGAGACAAAGAAAGAAATAGAGAGAGAAAGAAAGAAATAGAGAGACAAAGAAAGAGAGATAGAGATAGAGAGATAGAGAGAAAGAGATAGAGAGATAGAGAGAAAGAGGTAGAGATAGAGAAAGAGGTAGAGATAGAGAAAGAGGTAGAGATAGAGAAAGAGGTAGAGATAGAGAAAGAGGTAGAGATAGAGAAAGAGGTAGAGATAAAGAAAGAGGTAGAGATAAAGAAAGAGTCTCATATTCATGGTTCTGTAATATCATATAATAATCAGCTGAGTGATTTCACCAATTCTTCACTCCATAAATAGAGAACAGACAGAATGATTAAATACACACTTAAAAGCACTGCATTTAACATGAAAAATAAACCCTTTATTATTATCATTTATTAAACTGTGGTGAACAGAAACAAAATATTGGCAAATATACCAACTGGCTCAGCTCATTCACAGCAATGCAAGCCACACAAACAATATGCTGCTTCCTCCAATTTTCTCACTCTCCAGTAAAGTTAGAAACAATTACCAAAACTGTAAACATAGGTTTCTTTAGTTTTCACGTTTGTCTGGTTGGCTATCTATGTACGGAGATGTACCAATGGAACTAGAGGGCTGGAAATTCCAACATTTGCTCCTTATTATGTCCAGAAAAAATGTTTTGTTTTTTTATTTAATTTTCTCCTTAAATGGGTTCTTAGTGGAGTTTTCAATTTGCAATGTAAGCTCATGCTAAACTGATCCCGTGTGTCTAGCAGCTTTCATGCTAGTTTTTCAAAAATTCATACTTTTTTAGTGATCACTGTCCAATAAATGATGAAAGAAATAACTTGTTCAGTGATTATCCCTTCCTCCAATTTTTCAATTGATCATCCCCAATATGACATGACAGTTTCAATTGAGTGATATAACAGACCTGTCATCTATCTATTTAGACTTGATTCTTGAAGGGGTAATGCAAACCTTTCTTCTCCAGCCATATTGGATTTTTATGCTCCCCTATGGATATAGGTTTTCTAAGTTCTTTGATATTGACTTGAAGAGGAAGGCTTGTTTCCCCCTTATATTCATTTCCAAATTTCCAGGGGATGTTATAAACATAGTTCCTTCTTTTATAACCAGCACACAAAGGAAATTAATGTGTGCACAAAAGATTTCAAATTTTGTAGAAAGCTCAGTTTGTTTTTTTCCAAATATTGATTCACTATATTGAGATCAGGTACACACATAATTCTGTCACACAAAAAAAATTTGCACAGAAGATTTTTGTACCAACTGACTACAAAAAATTAAAAGGAACATCAGTCATAAATTCTCATAGGGGACTAATTCTTGCAAGGAGGTTGTGAAGAGTGGTTTTCTATTCACTATCATTTTCTGACAAAAGAGGCTATAGAATGGATAGGTCACCAACTGAGAGTTTGCATTCACTTCACAATAATGCCTTTAGGAAAGGCATGAATCCATTTCTCTCCCCCCCCCCAGCTATGGGTAAATAGCAGGGCAGACTGGGGCCTTGATCAGCAACCAGTCAAGGAGACCGAATTAAAACTGGGAAAGTCCAACCCTTCATTCAGTGTTGTTTATGGCTAGCCACAGACAGTAGAGAATGTGTATGGCTAACGGGGCTCTGTTGAAGCTTTGATGAACCCAGCAAACCATACATAAAATGCTCAAATAAGATAAAGAATAAAAACAGATGGAATGTCTCAAGTGCAAGATTGAAGGAAAAAAAAAAAAGACTCCACTTAAATTTCTATTCCAACTGAAGATGATAAATGCAACTTTTGTATTATATATAAGAAATAAAAAATTAGAAAAAATTTTTTTTGTATAAATTTATAAAAAATTAGAAAAAATTTTTTTTGTATAAATTTATTTATCTATTATAATGAAATACACCTGTGCGTATCTGTATGAAAAATATCTGTTAATACCTAAGACTCGCAAATTTAGCTCAATCAGTAAGACAGCCTTCTGGCAACCAGTTGGTTGTGACTTGAAATTTCAGTATGGGAGATGAATTTTACATATAGGCTTAAACCTCTCATTCTGGTAAGGATTATTTTTCTTGATCTTATAATAGAAAAATAAAGTCAGCCCCTGTTTTGGAGTTTGACAACAAAAAAAAGCACAATGAATTAGCTGGAAAAACTTATTGGATTTCCACAATCCTTCACCTCATAGAGAGTACAGATGAAATAATTAAATACTTACTTTGAAGCACTGCATTTAACAAGAACAATAAAGCATTGATTTGGTGATCTTCATTTAAGCAATCAGCTTTGATATATTTCTGCAGTTCTTGGAAGAAGTAGCTGGGGAGAGAGAAAAATTCGAATCAAAATTATTGATTTGAAAACAAAAGGCAAAGTATGTCTTCAATCTTTAAAAACAGTCCTTCTGCTTCCAAACAGGACAAGCTGCAAAAATGACAATAGAGATTTTTTTTTTTTCATTATTTGAAACTGAGGGTGATAATTGCTCAACAGGAGATAAAGAAGAAATTTTAATTAAAAGTCCATGAAAGAGAATTTAGCCCAGTCCTAATGAGATAACAAAAATGAATAAAAGCTTGTTCTCTCTATTCCTATATATTTTGATTAAATTTACTCATTCTGCCTCTTGAAAACTGTTTCGTTAGCATTAAAAGAAATCGGAACAGACAGCAGGAATTAAGTTGTTTTAGTTAATTTTGTCAGAATTATCCTGATTTACAGGCTATGATACAAGGGTGGATCAAAAAATCCACAGTGTGACAGTTGTTAACTGAATTTTGATCTTAAATTTTCACTGTATAATGTTCGATATACATGATTAATGATAGAGAAGTGTTGAGTAAAGTAGGGGTGAGCGTAGACTGAAATAATAATGAATAATATCTATCTATTCATTTTGTATCCCTGGATTGACAGGGTGCTTTGAAACTTGAGCAGAGCTCTTGAGGAGGCAGTGACCAAAGGTTGGGACAGGTTGTTCAAGAGTATAATGTACACATACTTGTAAACAGACATGTGCCTGTATGTGTACACACACACACATACACAATGTGATTTTCTTATTTTTATCTTTATTCAAAAGATGATGAAAACATCCATAATTTGAATTAATGCAGTCAGATTTGAAATTAGAAGAAATGAATGCGATAGAACAATATAATTTTCATTAATTAATCCAAATAGATCAGGAACAAGATCAACAAATTGGGTAAAAAGAATATATTTCATCTTGCATAATCCATTTTGTACATATTATCTACATAAACATATTTGTCATATACATTCGTATCTGAGAAATGAACCACAATATTTGAAATTTCGTTTTAAATAATCAAAATTTTATTCCTGACACTTTTCTGGATTTTCTTCCAAAGACAAATGATGCGAAGAAATAAGGAGACAACCGTTTACAGCTGGAAATTTGGAATTATGCATAGAGTATTGTTTCTTGGATCAATGGTGGGCTTCTTCGAACAGTATGTGTGGAAATGTTTGAATATAATAAGAGAGTGTGTATACAGTTAATAGGAATTAGAAACAGTTGTCTCCTTATTTCTTCACATCATTTTGCCTTTAGAAGAAATGTAATATAACAGATCAAACATCAGCAATGAAATTTCAATAATTTAAAACAAAACTTCCAATATTGTCATTCATTCCTCATTATAAAATCAACCATAATCCACATCAATACTTGTTAGTATTTGTATTTTCAATCGGAATTGAAGCTTGGGGGTGGTTACCAATAGTCACAGACTATACATGGTGAAATACAATTTTTCATGGGGAAATAAATGTTGAAGAGTCAGAAAACTTGACTCAGAGCTGAAATGAAGATTTTTTTTTTTCATTTAGATCCACATTACCTCATGCCATACAATTTTCAATCCTGGGTAGTAAGTGTTATTTTCGGACTGTTTGTGTAGAAAGTACAGAAAATGGCTATTATTCTCTTCAAACTTTGCTTTTGTGGCCGGCAAAGCTATATTCATACATAATCCTTTTTCTCACTTTATGCGATTAAATGAACAAATTTGCCCATTGTCCAATAAAAAATAAGTCGATTTCAAATCATCATTGTCTTGGTTGTAAAAGAATTTGAAGGGGGAAAAATTGACATTTTCTATACTTTTCAGCCATAATCAATTTGAAAAAAACATTCATTACCCAGAAACAACAACAGAAAAAAACAAAAAACAGCTTAAGGAAATTTACTTTCACAAGTTTTTGACATCAATAAACAAGAGACAAGTGATGGCAGAAGAGACGCAGGTCAGGTATATATTCGATAAATATAGGAACTTGAACTTCAGCAAGGTACCTACACCACCTGGGCGGGGCAGGGGGTCGCAGATACATTCTCTCTAGTCTTCTCAAAAGTTAATAGAATAAATATTGACTTGACCATTTCACAAAAATTTTTACACAATGGGATCTAGGCATACAATGGAAAATCTATTCTTTAAAGATTAAGAATATATGACATGTTTTTTTTATGGCATATCAATAAGTCTTGGAACCAGCTAGAGATTTTTGCCTGTTATCTATAGATGGTTACCCATTCAGACAATAACGAGACTAGAAACTGCTTAACTTCAATGATCAAGCAAAAATCATTGTTTGCAAGGTACAATGTCCTTGAACCCTAAAATCAACCTTCAAGATCAGAAATGAGAGGTGTGTTCAGGAAAGTATTCAGCCGTTTTTGAATCTCAAGAACTGGTTTCACAGCCTTGATGTAACTTGGCGACCAATCTGAAGGAACCTTTCTGCGCATATGTGAACAGATACTCTCCTGTGGGGTTACTCAGTTGGCAGAGAGCTTCAACTGAGTGATTGTATGTACTGTGTGACCGTCATGTTCACTAAGCTAATCATAAGGTTGATACCTTGAGTGGGAAGATTATTTTTTCCCCCTCAAAATCAACCACACCTGATATTAGACAATGAAATGCAAACATTTCTATGCAACCAACAAGACGGGCGTTTTCCTGTGCCCATGATAAAAATAATACACCTATTTATCACCTGAAAACTGCCATGGGAACAACAATTGGAATGTTACATAGAAATAAAAATAGAAAAAAAAAAAAAAAAAAGAAGAAAAAGAAAAAGGGGGGAAAAAAGAAAAAATATAAAAAAAGAAGAAAAAAGGGAAAAAAAGAAGAAAAAAGGGAAAAAAAGAAAAAAGGGAAAAAAAAGAAGAAAAAAGGGAAAAAAAGAAGAAAAAAGGGAAAAAAGAAAAAAAAGGGAAAAAAGAAAAAAAAGGGAAAAAAGAAAAAAAGGAAAAAAGGGGAAAAAGAAAAAAAGGAAAAAAGAAAAAAAAGGAAAAAAGAAAAAAAGGAAAAAAGAAAAAAAGGAAAAAAGAAAAAAAGGAAAAAAGGGGAAAAAGAAAAAAAGGAAAAAAGAGGAAAAAGAAAAAAGGAAAAAAGGGGAAAAAGAAAAAAGGAAAAAAGGGGAAAAAGAAAAAAAGGAAAAAGGGGAAAAAGAAAATAGAAAAAAAAGAAAAGAAAAAAAGAAAAGAAGAAAAGAAGAAAAAAAGAAAAAAAAAGAAAAAGAATGAACCTAGATGAGGACAAAAGGCCACAAAAGAAATATACATAAAGAACTGGTAGATGTGAAAATCTCAGGGAATGATGGTAGAAAATATTCAAAAGAAATCTCCCCCCCCTCCAGAAGAGGTGTAGAATTGTTTAGGGTGCTAATTACAAATAAATAGTTGTTTTTCTTACCTCACTGAAGAAATCTTCTTGAAGATAATGTCCAAGAGCCACAGTGTGAATGGCTTTAAATCATGATAAACATCAGGAACTTCATCAAGTTCATTCTAAACAGAAGAAAATAAAAGAAATCAATGTCAAGCTCTAAACTGATTGAGGATTTGCCTCTGCTTGAATATGTTTTAAGTGGGGAGTCCATTTGCAACGTAATTTCATGCAAAATTGATCCCTTAGATTGTGTTCAGCAGCATTCACACTAGTTTTTGAAAATTGAGCTTTTGTTTTAATGATTATTCCCCAACAAAAGGCAAGGAAAGTATCTCAACATGACATGCTGCCAAAAGATATTGGCCAGAAAGTCTTTTCTGTTTCTGTTGTCATTTTTTTGGTTTATTGATTCATTAAAAATGGAAGAAAATAAGCAATATTTGCAGCACATTATCTTCTTTTTTTAAATTAAGAGAAAAGAAAAAATTATATAAAAAGACACTGAATGATCAAATATTTCAATAGTGGTTTGCAGTTTTGTATTGGAAATTTTTTGAACGATGTTCCACAGACAGACAAGTCAATGCAATCAAATCAAGATATTTACTCAAGAATAAATGGCAAAAGTCTAAATCTTCAAAAAGAAACCCTGCAAAATTACATTCACAAATCTTTATCAAATGAATAAAGTCTCTCATCAAATGACACTCTTTGCATGTATAACTTCAATTTTAACTTTAATAAACATTTTGACATGTTTTTAGTGGTCTTCACTTTTGTGGCATAAATAACTTCCTTTTCAATGAACCTTTCCTGTTAGAAATACCTGAGAGTCCTTGCTTCAGAGGTGACCAAGAGTGAAGGGGAAAAAAAATTTTCAATATTCATTTTAAAAATAACTGCAGTGCAATAGAGTTTATTAAAAAAATTACCAATGAAAAAGTGATTTCTGAAAAAAATAAATTGAATCTTACACCAAGTTTTATGTTTTTGTTGGGAAGATTTGGTAACAAAGAAGTATTTGATACAAAACTTTATCCATTTGATAAAGATTTGTGAATAAACTATTTCGCTAGTTTTTCCCTTACAAGAATGGGGTTGATACTGACCATTTTACTGGCTTCTGTCAGCTCATAAATCACAGCCATTACCATCTTTTTATAGAATTCTGTCAAGATTGGTGTAGAAAGCATCCTCAGATCAAAGAGTGCAGCAAGGAAGTTAGACATGTGCATTCGTGATGACGTCATTATCTGCAATAAAAGAAATCAATCCTCAAAATACGTTTTTTCGAACCAAGAAAATAGATTTATTCAAAATACATATCTCTTCCCATAATGCAACTGACACACATCAAGACTTTTTTTAAAAACTATCAGAGAAAAAAGTTTGTTACTTCCCCACACCTACCAGATGAAGGCCGTAGAGTACAACAGCCAGAACATTGTATGAAAAACAACCAAGATCAGGATAGTCCGAATAATAATAGAAATAATTGTCTACTTTTCCACAAAATTACATTGAAATTCATTGAGAACTTTTTGAAATATGGTGTTCATATAGCTATGATGCAGGGGTAGACCATGGGAAATTCCTGGATCTGCCCTAAAATGTAAATACTTTTTCCTTAGTCCATTGAAAACCCTTCCACAAAATTGCGTTGGAATATATTTTGAAATTTAAGAGATATCATGCAGAACAAAAAGAAGGTTTCAAAAATAATGATATCAACCAATAATTCTGCAAAATAGGATAGATATACATAATACTATTGAAAAGTTCTATGCCTGGTTACATTGAGAGTTCAGGGAAGGGCTATAAATTTTCTTTTATTTGATAAATTTTTTTTTAATTCTATATTTATGAGGGATTCAGCTGTTCAAAAGTATTGCAGAAAAGCTGATTTTTTCCAACAAAATTTTGATATCTTCAGTGATTTTTTTTTTTAAATTTCAAAAACTCTCTGGCCATGAGAAATATATTTTTCCCTAATAATTGAAAACCCTGCCAAAAGTACAGATTAAATCTACTTGGTGTAGCCATTTCTTCTATTTGCCTGTTGTGTTGGTTAGCAAAACTTTGGAAAAAGTTCACTAAATTCCAACAGAGAAAATATTTCAATTTCAAGGAAACAACTCCAGAATGAAATTATCTCCCTTTGACATCCGGTGAATTCTTACAAAATTTTCCTTTTCGATTTTTGCTATTCAAATAGTTCCACTGTCGGTTTCAAGCAGTTTATGAATTTGAGAGTTAATATCTTCATAATTACTTTTTGGTACACTGTATAATTTGAAGCTGAATGAATGCACAAAAACATGAACAAAGAAGAGCAGACATACCTGACTGAATGAATCTACATTACTGCCAGTGAGTGAATGTTTTGCAAGACTGTGGATTATGTTGCCAAAACTATTGAGTACTTGATGGAGAACAAGTTTCCTTTCCGAACTCTGATTGCTAGTAAGTTGAATTAGGCACTTGAAGATGATTGGGAGTAATTTCACACCCTTCACTATGAGGGGAAAAAAAAAAGGAAGAAAAACTCAGCAAACAAGTAAGTGGAATCTATGAAAATTCACATCATTACATGAAACAATGAGAAAAAAAAAAGATTATGATTCACTTACCTTGACATTTAAATACATGAAAAACCTGAAGTCATTACCAAGGGAAATAACTTATTAAAATCATTCCCCCTTTTAACCATTACATGATTTTTTTTCATAACCCATTCCCCATTGGATGCATTATTTTTTTTTTTATTCTAGTCACTGAAGAGTTTTGTCGATAACAAACGGTCTATGAATTTAAGAGTCAATTTCAAGCATACAAATGATAAAACAATGGAGAGAACAAAAATAAATAAATCAACTGACCTGAATCAACACAGAGCTCAAACAGAGTTCCAATCTGCACACAAAGCTGCTCATCTATTTCATACATCAGAAGATAAGTGTGTAATAAAGTGAACAGGTTCTGCAAAGATAGAAAGAAAGAAATGACCAAAAATCAAATAAATGATAGAAAAAATAGCATCAGAAATGGATATTTCAGATTTCTTTTCATTTTTGGATATTTGCTTGTACAAGATGATATTCTCCAATAGTTCGATATTCTGTGCTATAAGCAACTACCACGCACTTTTTAAACTCTCTTTTAAAATATATTGCATAATATCTTTTTTGAAGGATAATAGGTTATAATTGCAAGAAAAAAGCATGAAGTTAGCCATGAGAAAAAGGAAAAATACTCAGTGGATTTCTAAGTGATTAAAGACCATGTTTTCATTTTAGACTAAAAAAATATTGATTCTGCCCAAATAGATGGATTAGTCATCAGAAAACATGAAGTCGAGTTTTAAAATTCTTTCAAAAATAGAACTGAGCTCAGAGAAATTTGATTTGAAGAAAATTGGTTAATTTGATGATTAATTGACTGGATTTAAGGAAAATATTGTTTACTTTCCACAGGAAATTTAGTGAAAAATACTGTTATTTGCCAGGGGGAGGTTTTCATGGGTGAACACAGTTCAAAAGTCAAGTAAACTACTTTCAACTACCATATCTACTGTCAGTGCAAGTCTGTTATAAAAATTTTTAATGGATGACAATAAATGTCAACACCTAATAAAATACTTCTTTCAACAGTCATCATCATCATTGTCCGTCATTGGAAATAGACCTTCCCCAGGATTTGCCACACTCCCCTATCATGGGCGTCACGGAGCCAGTACCTCCTGAACTTGTCTAGCTCGTCTCTCCATCTAACATTTTGCCGGCCTCGGTTGCGCATGTGGTCTCGGGGAATCCATGTTGTGAGTCGTGATGTTCATCGATTGTCTGCCATTCTTGCAACATGGCCAGCCCATCACCATTTGAGATTTTTTATGGATTCTATGATGTCTCTAACTGTCTCTTGGTTAAAAGTGATTCACGTTTCTGAATTATGTGCATCCATACTTGATGAAATGTATTAGATGTATTTGAACAAATAACCAAATTCCTTTTCTTGAAATAGACTCATCAAAATTTGGAAAACTTTATACTTATTGATAAATAAAACACCATTCTTTTTAGATAACAATGGCTCAGAAGCATGCAAGTAGGATAAACATCAACGAGTCAATGACAAAATTGTTTAAAAGCCGTACAAGAAAATTTCCAGCAAATTTTCTTTTGGTAAAACCAAAAAGTGTACACAGTATTTTAATTTTAAAAAAAAAGCATTGAAGAAAATAATTCAGTTTGATAGTATTTCTTTTTTCCAATTCCGGGCCAATTTTTCAAAAATTGGCCAGCAGCATCATTTAGAAGTTCAACTGATCTAATTTCTATAGGGACTTACCTTTTAGAAATATCAATATTTTTGGCATGCTGAAGATATTTTATTGTGATTTCATAAAATTAAAAATATTTCCATCTGATTCTCCTAAAAAATACCCCAGATATAGAAAAATCCATTCAATTCTGAATACATACCAAAAATCAGCCCATTGTTATGTTTTTCTTGAAATTTTTAAAATTGTATGAAAATAGGCAAAATTTTCCTAAATGCAAATTCTCATAGTCAACCAGTTCACAAGTTTTAACAAGTTTTTAACCATGATTATATTGTCTAGATGGAAAAAATTTTTAGTTGATAATTCTCCTTTATCTTTCTTGTCACAAATAACAAAGATTATCATTATGATAAAATCAATAGGTTGCAAGTTTCAGAAGTTTTTATCAACATGTGCTCCTTTTTGTTAAAAGTTCTGTACATTAACAAGCATTTTCTCTTATAACTGTTACTCATAGGAATATTTGCAGCATTTTCTGACATTTTCAACAAAATCATTGTTTAGATGAGGGAATAAACAAAAAGTAGTGATTAATGCAAGTAGGTCTGGCAGTGACAATACTTTGTTCGTTTGTTTAGACTTTCAATGTTTGTGATATAAATATAGTTTCATGTTTCAAAAGAGTTAAAATTAAGCAAGCTTTTACTGTAGTCGGAATGAGTTAAATGACTTGGAAATCGGCTCAGTCTTCAAAACATTCTACTTTTTTCATTAGTGATGCCATGTTAATACTATTGGTAGCCGTATGTCTTTCTATTAAACAATTCCAATCAAAAAATATGTTCCACTTACTTGCAACAAATCACAGGCCATATCAGTGATCTTCTTTTTGTCAACTGAAGTCCGTTTTCGTGTGGGTTTTGAGGAATCATGCTTATTTTCTAGAACATGCATGACTTTCTTCCTCACCCAAGATAAAAACCGATTAATCACTTTGCATAAATCAACAGAATCATTTGAGCCCTGGGATTCAGCCTGAAATTAGGAAAAAATTCAATGAATGAATAAATAAAATAACAGGTCTGGTTAGTCACTCAATAGAAACCATCAAGTGACCAATATTTTTTGGCAGCATGCCATGTTTGGGGTAATCAATTTAAAAAAATTGGAAAAAGGGGTGATCAATAAACAAATTACTCATTTCATCTTTTGTTGAACAGTGATCAATAAATAGTCCAAATTTTCAAAAAACAAGCATGAATACTGCTGGGCACAAATTAGGGGATCGATTTAACAAACTTACATTGTAAATTGACTTCTCCCCCCTAGATACCTACAGCTTTTCTTTAGACATAATAAAGAGAAAATGTTTAAATTTTCATCCCTCTAGTTCAATTAGTGCAGCCTGTACGCATGATTTTCAGTCAGATCTACTTGAAAACTGAAGAAACCAACGTTGATAGTTTTGGTGACAAAATTGGATGAGAATTTCTAAGAAAATTGTTCCTGGAATTGATTTCAGATCAGTTTTCTATTCACTGGTCAATTCGGTCATTTCGATGAATGGTCAGAGATTGCAAAAAGTTTCAGTTCCTTTGTTTTAGAATTATATCGACCATTGGTCACAACAGAAGAATGAACATCAGACAAGGCAGATTAAATATTGAGGTAAAAATTAACTTTAAAAATATCAAATACATTCGTTCCACTGTACATTTTGGGAACACATTCTCCATTTTGTCCATTCCTCACTTCTCGCGACACTGGACAAGTGGTTGAACTTTCCCATTTAGGAATCAATTGTGCGTCTCGTAGACAGATTGCTATCCACCCATAGCAGGGGGAGAGGAGATGGACTCCTGCCTTTTTCAAAGGCATTAGTACGAAATGTACATACCAAAGTTTGAAACCTGTTCAATGAATCCATTTTCTGTGCTTGTAACCATTAGGCCATCCTCAAACATTAAGATTAGCAATAATCAACATGCCAAGAAAACATTAAAATAATCGTCGGACCTTACCTCTGTGTAGATGAGCAGATTGAGACGGATGTACAGAAAATAAGCATCCAACAAAAACTGGTCATCAGTGGATTCAAGCTGTTGGTGATCTGCATCAAAGTGATGCTCCAGAAGTTTCTGAAAAAAAAAAAAAATCAACAAAAATCAAATTTTATTTTGGATAAGTAGCTCTTGAAGCAACATGTGAACTTTCATGTAGTCACAAGTTTACCAAATGATTTTTAGATGAAAATTTTCTACCATCTTTCTTCTTATTGATAACACAAAGATTATTACAATAAAATTACCAGGTTACAAATTTGGGGCATTTCAATCAGCGTACATTGCTATATTGTCAAAAAGTCTGTTAGAGTACTCGCTGCTAGTGATTGAAGTTTCCAAGGGAAGAATAAAAAAAATTTTTTTTAGATGAAAAAATGAATGAAAAATTGATAAAATAACTAAAACTCAATAATTTCTCATTCGGTATAAACTGGCTGTCCTATACTGACAAACTGAGCAAAATTGAAGTCAAAATAACAAAAAAAAATGACAAAGAGGAAACGAACAAGATTTTCCCTATTGACAATAAATATTCAGAATTTGTAGAGAACCAAGTCAGTTGATGACATCAACACTTCGCCTCTTTATTGGTTTCCACCATTTTGTAAGTGTCATACATTAGCAAACAAGAAATAACACGATTTTTTTCCTTTCAAACATTAAGAAAAAAATTGCTGACTCATCACACTTGAAAACCTCATTAACCTTTAATAAAAAATTGAATGCCAATATCAAGGGAAATAAGTCCTGATCAAAATTATCTCTCTTTGACCATAAGACTTATTTCATTTTTGATTCTAATCATTGAAGAGTTCTGTCAATTACAGATGGTTCATGAATTTGATTTGTATGATATTCATATTTACAGGGTAAAAATAATTATTGGCTAACCTGGAATAAATATAGAATGTAATAGAGTTTAAAATCTATAAATCAGGAAAACTTTACATGAAATACAAACCAAAACATTTTTCAGCTGCTCCAAGATATCAAGAATATTCTGTTGATGCTTATTTAGCATAAGAGCTCGGCAATTTGGCTGTTCAA
Organism: Thysanoteuthis rhombus; assembly: GCA_963457665.1. Classification (NCBI taxonomy): domain Eukaryota; kingdom Metazoa; phylum Mollusca; class Cephalopoda; order Oegopsida; family Thysanoteuthidae; genus Thysanoteuthis; species Thysanoteuthis major. The sequence goes on along the minus strand of OY735231.1, from coordinate 34,735,475 downwards.
CAACATAGAAAAGGAACTTGAGGGACAGCATTGGTTTAGGCACTTCAGTCACACTAAATCTAACTTGGGTCTGTTTCTTTGATTGCTACAAAAGAAAGAGATATCATTGCATGATGAGAGAAAGAGATATCGTTGCATGATGAGAGAAAGAGATATCGTTGCATGATGAGAGAAAGAGATATCGTTGCATGATGAGAGAAAGAGATATCGTTGCATGATGAGAGAAAGAGATATCGTTGCATGATGAGAGAAAGAGATATCGTTGCATGATGAGAGAAAGAGATATCGTTGCATGATGAGAGAAAGAGATATCGTTGCATGATGAGAGAAAGAGATATCGTTGCATGATGAGAGAAAGAGATATCGTTGCATGATGAGAGAAAGAGATATCGTTGCATGATGAGAGAAAGAGATATCGTTGCATGATGAGAGAAAGAGATATCGTTGCATGATGAGAGAAAGAGATATCGTTGCATGATGAGAGAAAGAGATATCGTTGCATGATGAGAGAAAGAGATATCGTTGCATGATGAGAGAAAGAGATATCGTCGCATGATAAGAGAAAGAGATATCGTCGCATGATAAGAGAAAGAGATATCGTCGCATGATAAGAGAAAGAGATATCGTCGCATGATGAGAGAAAGAGATATCGTCGCATGATGAGAGAAAGAGATATCGTCGCATGATAAGAGAAAGAGATATCGTCGCATGATAAGAGAAAGAGATATCGTCGCATGATAAGAGAAAGAGATATCTTCGCATGATAAGAGAAAGAGATATCTTCGCATGATAAGAGAAAGAGATATCGTCGCATGATAAGAGAAAGAGATATCGTCGCATGATAAGAGAAAGAGATATCGTTGCATGATAAGAGAAAGAGATATCGTCGCATGATGAGAGAAAGAGATATCGTCGCATGATGAGAGAAAGAGATATCGTCGCATGATGAGAGAAAGAGATATCGTCGCATGATAAGAGAAAGAGATATCGTCGCATGATGAGAGAAAGAGATATCGTCGCATGATGAGAGAAAGAGATATCGTTGCATGATGAGAGAAAGAGATATCGTTGCATGATGAGAGAAAGAGATATCGTTGCATGATGAGAGAAAGAGATATCGTTGCATGATAAGAGAAAGAGATATCGTTGCATGATAAGAGAAAGAGATATCGTTGCATGATAAGAGAAAGAGTTTCTATAAATTATCTCCCTTCATTCCTGCTCTTTAGAATTATCTAAATTTAGATATAAAATATTCAAATTGGCAACAGTGAAGAGAAGTAACCAAAATACCTCAAAAGTTATAGCTTCATTTGGTGAAGGGAAAATTATTTTACATGACAATTATAGAAGGCTGCTTCATACACCATTAAGTCAGGTCCCTTCCAAATGTGCACCTTTGGAATGAGCACTGCCCTACTTATTAAAAAGATCAATAATCAGGCAATAGAACTTACTTTGAAGGTAGAAGAAGAATCAAGCTTGCTTTTCATACCGTCTGAGAGCCATTCTAAGATGAGATCAAGTAAACCGTTCATCTTTCCCCAAGAACAAGTCATTTCAATCAGAGCAGAATAATCTTCCTTAGAACACTGCTCTTCATCCAACTTCTTCAATTTAGTCAAACATTGGTGGCTAAAAAACAGATAATTCAAAGTCACTTACATGTCGATCTATTCTGTTGAACCCACAAGAGAAAACGTGAGATGAACAATAGATTTACTTACATAAATAATTAAAATCATAACAAAAAAAATTAATTTAAAAAAAAAAAATACTTTTCAAATCATTTTCAGAACAAAATAATCCAAATAAACCTCAAAATACTATATATGCTAGTATGTAAGACGAACAGTTAATATTGTAGATTAAAATAACTCTGAAAATATTACACTTTATCCAATGCATGAGTATTATAACTAAGTGGCCGTCTACCAAAGCTCAATATGGACAGTTAAGGGGCTTTGATGCAGTGAGTGTTAGTCCTCCAAATACCTTTATAAAATATACATCTTATAGTTTGGCAAACCTGATAGCATCCATGTTTCTTGTCTTTTAATCTAATATTTAATAACTATCCTCACATGTTAGTTCTGATGAACAAGGCTTATTTGTATTTTGTCTATAGGATAAACTTGAAAATGTGTGTATGTGCCTACATATTTGAATGTAGGTTTCATAGATTAAGACTCAGCAACCAGGAAAAAAAGTAGGCAATTGTTATCTTTCCTGTTTCAAAATGGCCATCATTCCAGCTGCAGAATAACAGATACTGATGGCAAATTTCAAATCCAAGAACCTAACCCCAGCACTGACCATAACATGAATGACAGCCATTTTAAAACAGAAATGGTAACAATTGCTCAAAATTAATTTCGAGAAGACACTTGTTTTTTGATGAAAATTATAACTGGAAAAATCACAAATTGACACTGAATAACCAGTTCATAGATTAGGCCGGCCTTTTTTCAACTGAGGTTCCAACAAAACAATTTTACATGTGCATGAAAATGAGCACTTCTGCTTCATTTTAGGATTTTTGATACGAGTAGCCGCCCCTGATTTGATGTCCTCAGACCCATTTTTTTCTTTTATGCACCAGAATTTTTACCAACTAAAAATGACTGACAACTTTCATTTTCTAGAATAGTTATGAATTTCGTTTTTTTTAAAGAAAAATTTCCAAGTTACAATCGCAGATTATATAATAAAACAGGGTTACAGATTTTTATTTTCTCGATTTTTGTCAACTTATAGTCATTATTTTTAAAAATTATCTCATTTTTCTTTTTCAATTTCTTTACCTTCATTGATTAAAATCAATTGAAATAATAATAGAATATCTTCTGAATGAACAAACATATAGTAAACTACCTTCCTGTACTCTGTAATATATTGATCATTACTTTCAGATTATAATACATTCATTTTTCAATACAATTATGGGTCATTGGCAATACATATGATATTTCTTATGCAGAGGTTCTTTGAGGTAAAGTTATTTCAAGAGATCCTCCAGTCTAAAGAGGTTGAATGAGGCTGGACTACTCAATAACTTCTGAATTTTTTCACAAAAATTTGTCAAGATAATTGAATTTTGATGAAGCAAGGTCAAGGTATTGCTGTACAGATTAATCTTCAGTGTATAAGCTGAACAGAAAAGCACCTTGAAAAGAGCAGTTTTCAACAGTATAGAAAATTGGAACAAATTAACCGCACTGAACAGGATATACCTGTGTTCTCTTCATTTTTACACTTACTACATATTTTTCTTCTAAATGGTACTGAAATGGATCTTCGCAAGGGCTTACCTGAGATAAGGTACCAGCTTGGGAGGTAATTTGCTGGCAAGGATAATCAATGCTGAATTTGACTGTAGATCCTGAAAAGAGAAAAACAATTTTTTTTTTTTCAAAATAAGAATAATTAGATGTGTTATACCATCCTACATTTTCAGAGGAATATTTCAGTTATTATTAATTAATTTTGACTAACAGCTTTCCATCTTATTTCTGTTGCCTTGTATTGCAACCCTCAGACTATCATTTCAGGATTGTTAGTGAGCAGAACAAACTATTTATAAAGAATAAAAGAGAGATACAAACTCCTGTCCCTTTTCCTCAGGAACCCCTGCTTAATAATGACCACACAAGGCTATGATTGGAGTCACAAACCAGTCAGAAAAGAAGGATTCAGTAGGTTGTAAGGTAATTTACCAAACCTCAATCCTAGCAAATATGGAACTATCACGAAGAAGCATGTTGAAAATGTCCTCTTGAAGTTGCCCAATTACAGCTGCATTCTTGACAGTAGTTTGACTCCTTAATTCAAAAAATCTTGCAAGGGGAATAACTTGGTCTTTTATGTATATTACGCCCAGGACCCCACTATTAAAAAAAATACCAAAAAATTAAGAGCCAACAATAAAATCGTTTTCAATTGTTCAAAATGAGGTTGGATTTTTTGAAGGCGAGAAATCAATCAAAAAAATATTGAGGTTACATAGATTTGATGTTGCTTGTACAAAAAAAAAAAAAAAAAAAAAAAAAGAAGAAGCGGGGATATCAAGAGATATCTCTTAGAATGATGGTATCAGATCGTTTATCTCAATTTCAAAGGACCCTAAAATTGATGAAACATAGATGATAATGAATATACTTGCCTTATAATGACGCATGATAGCAGGAATGGCTTTACTGAAGATTTTCTCCAACTTTTCCTTCATTATCTTACTGGAAGGCTGTTGAAAAAAAAATTTGATCTGAAATTTTTTACTGTATGACATACAATGTATGTGATTAATGAAGAAGCATTGTGTTGTGCACTGACAAGAAGAGATGTTAGACTATTTGTGTAGAATAAATGATTCTTTCATCATAAGGATATGGACATATTGACTTATCTACATATTTATCTATAGCATTAGTCCATACTAATGTTTATGTCAAGATACCAAATAAAATAACCCAGAAGAAATTAAGTTATACTGAAAGTTACATCAACTAAGACAATATCAAACATGGCTAAGAACTTCTTTTTTTTTTTTGAGGCATGAAAGTAATTTTATGAAACTTAATGCTGATTTGCTGGAGGTTACCTTTGCCAATTCAGGTTCGATGACAGTCCATAAGATTGTTATGCCATCCAGGAAACCATGGATGACGTCCATCTCTAAACTCAATGTAAAATTTTCACCTTCCTGTTCTTGGTATGAAGACTCATCCTATAAAGGAATTGAAAAGAAATTAATACTAACAGAGTGAAAACATCTTTTCCACTACAAAAGACAGGACATATCAACCTGTTTTACTTACTTTTTTTTTTTTGGTTTTCTTTCATAGCAGTGAAAACAGAACTCTCCCTTGTGAAATCTGTAATCTGATATGACTTATATGTAGACCTTTTCTTGAAAGAAAAAAAAAATTGAAGTGGTCTACTCAAAAATGGGGTATTCACACTTTATCAGCCGATTGTCTTTTCCAGTATTAGTAGGGACTCTTATGATAGGTGAAATCAAATCATCAACTAAAAAGAAAATACCAACCTTCTGACTATCACTCTCTTGGGAAGAATCGTCACTTGCAACTTTTTCATTTCTTATACATCGAAGGATGCAGCCACCAAGTAGAACAATAAAAGATACTGAAAAACACAAAACCAATCATCAAATTACATATGAAAGATTTCATATTGACTTTTGTGCAAAGATTTCAATTTTTTCAAGGATGTTAATAAATATATTCTTTTGAATTGTAAAGACAGAAATTTCACTGATGTTAATAAATATATTCGTTGAATTGTAAAGACAGAAACTTCATTTGTACTTTTTTTCTGTATAAGTAATTTGAAAAAAGTTCTGGCATTATACTTTGTTGAATCATTTGACATTCCTTAACCAAACAACTTACAAGCAAAAAATATCAGTTTTCTTAGCTAAGAGCAGGACAAAGCAAAAGTCAAAAATATAATTGGGAATATGGTTTTTCTTTTTCTCAAAATTTGGGTATATAGTGGAGCGGGGGATTGTACAAGGTTTGGTTGAATTCCTTCCCTAGACCACTCTGACTTGGTTGGATCTATTGGGAATTGAATTATCACCAGCATAGCTCTCCTGGTCACTGAAACGTGCAAGCCACTCCACCACGCCAATGTATTATTCGTAGAGCAGCATATATATTATTGAGTAGGTTATAGTATTAGTTCATCTAATACCATGCACTCCAAAAAAGGCTGTAGAATAGATTGGCCAAAATGTTGTGGTAACACCATAAACAACACAGAGAATAAATTCAATGGTCAAAAGTCTTGGATTGATTATTACTCTTCACAAGAATATCAACAATATCAAACATATCACATAAGTTAAACGGGGAGACACCATTATCCAATAGTTCAGTATTCTCTTGATGGATTAGTGTTTATGCTTTTCATCTCTACTGAAAATTACATCTTTTTTAGATGCTGTAGTAGAATTAAATGGAAGTAGATAATGCTATAGACAAAGTGAGAGATGAAATGAAACATCAATACTAATAATTCAAATTAGTCCAGTCGCAAACATTTCAAGTCTCTCCTTGTATGTTATCTGGATAAGAAGAGGTGTCTGTTGCTTGAATATCAGTGTACCTGCTTATAATCATGATAAATGATGTCCAGCTATACATATATCTAAAAATATTTGCTAATACCATTAAGCACTTCAAAGAAACCCAGCACAAGTGAATATAAAATCAGGTGTTTCAAGTCTGAGTTTCAAGATCTTAGGAGATATACTGAATTGCCAATAAATGGAAAACAATCTTTTCTAAGCAATATATTCAATACTGAGAAAAAAATGTCAGGCAACTGATTTACTTACCGACTTGCTCAAGAGACATTTGTTTAGGGGCATGTTGGAAAAAGATCCGAGATGCTTTTGGATTAGTCTCAATCAGACAAATGATACGAGTAACTTGCACCTCAGCTGATTTATCCAAGGGGAGGAAACTGCTGAATATGATCTGCATAATTCGGCGTGCAACTGGCTGAGTATCAATTGCAAGACGTACAAGCAAATGTTCTACAGACACGATAGACCAATACTAAAAAGAAGAGAGAAAATAATCATTAAAAGAAACCATTTTTAAATAATATCTGCTGAATTTTATTTTATTTATTTATTCATTTTTTTTTTAAATGAAGATGAATAGGATACAATTGTGAATGATTTGTACGGACTAATTTGCTCATCTTTGTTATTTCTTAAATTTGTTTGGTACTCTTGTAATGGTGTGGTCCAGGACTTGATACACATAAAAGATTGAATTATTCCCCTTGCATTATTGCAATAAAATAAATAATCAAATAACATCAGATAAAATTGTTTATCAAATTATTATTACATTGTTTTGTATTAAGACAAATTGTTTTTTCTGTAGTTTTTAAAACAAATTGTGCATTTTGTAAGAATTTTCCTCATGTACATTTGGACTCCCGAACTCAAAAGAGAAATCATTCAGTCTTTTATACGCACATTACACCCTGGATCCAACTATAACAAGAGAGACATTTTTTCCCCTCCAAATTTTGGACATATACCTTTCAGCCTTCCTCAGGTGTTCATTATGCTCTGGTATGTTGCCAAATCTTGTTAGAAAAAAAACCCCAACAAACTAACAACAAACATGAGGAAATTAGTCTGAACCAACCACATACAATGATTAAAACACCTTGTCTAATAAAATTCAGTCAAGAAAATAGGACAGGAGTTTAAATTTCTAAATAAAACAAACAAGAACTATATTGAATCATCTCAGGTGAAAATCATTGTTAAAATAACAAATTCAGGACCTCCACTGCCAGAAAGGTGAGGTTCATTAACTATGAATTCACTTGGCTATCCTGAATAGTTGCAGTGGAATGCTAGAGAATTATAGGTTCTAAGAAAGAAAAGGACAGTGACTGATGACTGCCACCGATACTATAAGTGACAGATACAGGGTTGTACATTAGATGGTTAAAAATGCCCAAATAGTTGATAATACTATCATAAGCAGTTTTTCAATAATTGTTCTATTTAAAGTAGTCGTGCCTTGACAGCAGATTTTTCTGAACTTTTCGCTTTGGCAACCCTTCCTAAGAATAGAATATTTTGTGACACGTTACGGAGGTTTTGTTAAGCAAAAACAAACATGTCATCCCAGAAGTTCAACTGATTCAGGAAAAGTATGTTTTGCAAGATGTGCAAAATTATAATCAATTTCGCGACACACTAAGAGAGATTCTCACGACGCACTGTTCGGACAGCTCTGCTCTACAGGCTCCATCTCGCTCTAAGGGAGATAACTCTACAATTATTTTTTTTTGTTCAATCGTTATAAATCTCAATCTAATTCCCAAAAGATTTTCAAGGACTCCATTACCAGAAAAAGACACAGAAACAGCAAAAGAGGGAGGGGGTATTCACCTTGATTTTGCGAATTCCTTTTACTTTGATGAGGAGGTTGACCATGGCAATGCGGACTCTCTCAGATGTATCATGAAAGAGATTTTGTAATTGAGGCAGAATCGGTTGCAAAATAAGATGACAATAATGGCAGTTAAAAAGGAGTGCGATTCCCTGGAAGAAAAAAATAAACAATATAAAGTTTTAGAATAAGTTTGTAAAGTCATTTGGGGTTGTGTAGACACATCTACTAAGACAATTGATAATATATCATAATAACAGTGTTCAAGATGTCAAGATGGATATGAACTTATAATAAAGCTGTTTGGATTTTAAAGAATTGATCAAGTTTCAAATTGTTTTATTTAGGGTATTAAAAAGACTAAGTGGAGAGAAAACTGAATTGTTATCAAAAATGAAAACATTCGATACATTAACATGACATTATGATGTTGTAATAAATTGTTTAATTTGGACAATTCAATCTTTTTTCATATTGTCCTTTTAATACCATCTTGTCAGATAATTTGAATCCAAATACTGATCAGATATAAATATAATGAAAATTGTGGTTACAAAAAATTTCAAAAAAAAAAAACCCCATCATAGAAAAATTAATTTGAATAAAAAAGCAAAATGTCAAAATTTTACTGGTATCCAATAAGGATTAAGGTCACCACAAAGTGAGACGAGCTTGCTAGCTATTTCTCCACAGAAAGGGGAACTAAAAGCCAGGGTTTTATTGTAAAGAAAAACAATTTTTTTTTTAACAAAACTCCAACTAAATTCAGTTCTGTGCTCCGAGATCAGTTCCTTATTCAAGATTATGGATGCATTTTGATATATTTATGATTGGTTGACTATCAATGCTCTTACATAGGAATAGAGCACTCTGGTGGATGGAGATTTTAAGCTACATAAATATATCGCTTGAATTTAGCCTTACTGACCATCTGGTTCCCTAGTGCAGAGGTAGGATATCGGCCTCTAGGTCTGAAGCAAAGGTTTCAATCCTGCCTCGTGGTACTGGATGGGATAACGGATAGTCTATAGCCACACTGAAGAGTTGTAATACATGTCTGTGGATGACATATATATATATATATATATATATATATATATGTATATATATATATATATATATATACACACACACATACACATAATTAGACATTATATACAACATTTAAAATAAATCTAAAATTTTTAATGCTTTTAATTGTAAATAAATATAATTATTTACAATTTAATACAATGCACGGATCTGATACTCTTGAAAATTTCAGACAGTTGTCCAAAATGTACTTGTGAGCTAATGCTCTTTCCATAATTTCTAAACTTCTGGTCTCTGCATCAATGCTATTTTTAACATGACAAGGCACCTTATTCCAAAATCCTCTTCTTTAAAAAAAAAAAAAAATCTAATTGATTATTGATAGATAGGAGAATAGATTTACCTTCAACACAGATTCCCGTACTTCAGCTGCCGCTCCATCCCAAGCAAGATCTTCAATCAATGTAGTAATATAAGTTTTTATGACTTCTTTTGGGATCA
>OY735231.1:34710996-34723496 GCA_963457665.1 Thysanoteuthis rhombus | reverse complement strand
ATGCTATCCAATATTACTTCAACATCATAGAGTAAGAAAAAGAGAATATAAGCAAAACAAGAAAAAAATAATATTAAAAGAGTGTAAGACCTTCAAAGACCTCCAGAGTATCGGAGCATAAAGGCGATTCAACATTTCATCAACTCCTTTCTGTCTTTTTTGTCTATGGATGTAGGCAAGGATCTAAAAAGAAGAAAAAATTCATTTAACGAACAACTATGGAGGATTAACCACAAAATAAAGACGGGAAAAAAAGATGTTGAAAATTAAATCTTTGCACTACTATAATCATTTACTGTATCTTGATTTCGCAACAAAGTCAGTATTTTAAAATTCGATTCAGATGATACTGCATCTTTTTCTGTAATCAGAAGTAAAATACAACAACAAATTATATCCTTTCATCTATGTATGTTAAAATCTTATAACAAGACGATTTGACAGAATATCAATTCCATACAAGTACACAATTCTTGTATGGAAAATTTTTAAAAAATTAAAAAAATCCACTTACTTTTCTTAGACTTTTCACCAGTTGAATCCCAGATGCATGAATTGCATGATACATGAAATCTTGGATACAATCAGTTTCTAATTTCTGCAATTATAAAAGTTAGCAACAAGAAAGATGAACTAATATTGACTGCAACAAATTTCATCTCTGTATGTGTGTGTGTGTGTGTGTGTGTGTGTGTGTGTGTGTGTGTATATATATATAACACATGCAAATATACATTTTAACCTAAAAATGAAAAAAAATAACTGCCATAATTGAAGTGGCAGATTGTTAATAAAATATCAAAATTATGAATAAATTATTGATTAGAATGCCTCCGGAGTGCATACCTCTGCCAACGCCATTGTCAAGGGGAGTAATTGTGCATGGATCCACCCTAAAATTCAATCAGTTCTATAGCCTATTACCTACCCTTCAACAAAATCTAATTTCAATTCATTGAGAACTTTTAGAGATATTGAGTAGACAGTCATGAGCATATATATAAATGCATAAAAAAATGCAGGTTAGGAAAAGTATATTTCACATTGGATTTCATGTGCCATGTAATGTTTCCATCCCGACGGAACTATAAATGGATCCAGGAGTAGTAAATTAATTTGTAACAGTAAAGTCTATATCATTGAAATGAGAGTACAAGAAGCATAATGTACATTTGTAGCAGGAATGAGCATAGTTATAATAGAATTACTATCAGCACTAATTATACTTGTAAGAAATAAAGGTTGATTCAAAAAATCTGTCCTCAAAATAGAATACAATTAATAAAAACAACTATCTCCATACTAACGTTTCACTCTTCTACTCAAGATTAAAAACAGCAAAAAAAAAATTAATAAATCAATTCAAAGCAATAACAAGCCGTTTTTCTTTCAAAGGGGAGATAATCGTTCATTTTAAGGCTAACAGGAGATATCTCCATTTTATGCACAGATTCAAGGAATCTACCAAAATCAATTAAATTAATTATTAATGGGTAAACTATACAAATACTCACTGGTCTAACTTGCTCATTGCTTATCTGCCAAGCACGGAAGTAGATATGTCCATATTTTGGTATCAAGTTCCTAGAATATACAAAAACAAAAATGTATTATTCTTATGTTTAGAGAAGAACAATCAATATTTATGACTTAAAGGAACAAGATCTTTTCACACTGACTCTGCCTTTCACACTGGAATCATTCAAGTTTCATCTTCAGACAGGACATGGCATAAATGAGGTGAGCCTTGTCCAAGAGATTTCAACCCCCCTGCAGTATCTCCTGATTGCACTATAAGGAGAGGGTTGAGAGATATCTTGATGTCTTTGTAACATTGGTTGCCAGGACTGGGCAATTTCAGTCCTTACCCACATGTACATGTGGGGGTGCCTGAATTGAACCTGGCTTCATGTTGATTTTTCCCCCGTATGGGGAGGCAAATAAAGAGATGATTTTCAGAGACGATCAAGTACAGTAAGTAAAAAGAGAAATCTGGATACTTACCGTGGAACAGTCACCAAGTTTTTCTTGATAATTTCATGGCAAGTTTTCATAAAATCTGTATTCAAAGGTAGAATTGATCCAAGAATACGCACACCCTGAAAGAGAAAATTAAGGACCACAGTTAGCATTTTACCCAGTTATGTAACAACTAAAATAAAAAAGGAGCTTGAGATGTTCAGACTGGTAACCCTTAATATTTGTTTCATACTTATCAGAAAATTTTCTTGAATCAAGAACTTTGAAAAAGTAAGTGAAAGTTAAAAATATATGAATAATAGTACAAAAATTAATTGATTCTTCAATTCATGAAAAACAAAACTGGTTTTTCGCACTTGATATCAACTTGATTTCTTATTCATTTCTTCAAAGCAATGGATAACTTTTATAGGATCTCTTCAGCTGTCTAGATGTTGATACATATAAAAAATCTGAATTCTTATAAATGAAGGAGATATAATTAGAATTATCCTAAAATTATAAGATTATATATTGAACAAATTCAAAATCTTACTTAAGGTGATTACATCTTCCTTTCTCTCTCATATATATATATATATATATATATATATATATATATATATATATATATATATGTCACTTCTATACATAAATTTAGTTAACAACAAGCAGGAACTTATCTATTTATTTCTATCAGATGAAATATTGTAAACCAGCGATTCTCAAACTAGAGGTTGATATGCCTCCAGGGGTTGTGTAAAGAATATTTGGATTTGTAGAAATATTGAGAATAATTATGTAACTAAAGTTTGTTTTTTTTTCATCTCTATACAAATACTTACTCCTATTGTTCAATTACAGTAAGATAATGACAAAAGATTAATTGCATTAGTTTGCATTGCTTTTATAACATTAAGCGAGGGGTTGCGAAAATATTTGTACAAATAATTAAAAAAAATTTTTTTTGAATTGAGAAGGCCTGCTGTAAATCTTCATTATTAATTTTTGACAATTTACCTTCATCTTAATTTTTTAGTTGATTTTAGGTTATGATTTTTCTTTACCAGTTAAAGCAAAAAACATTAAAAATACTGTGAGTTTCCAATCAATGGCATCTCTGTTACCTTTTGATGAGTGTCAGTTGTTGAAAAAAATTGTTTTGGTGTGTGTGTGGGGGGGGGTGGCTATGTACAATTTTACTATAAAGCTAACCTAAAAATTTACTTTCTATCTACTACCATACAACTGTCCGAAATCATTTTTCAAATTTATCCGAACATAATTAAAATGAAAAAATCCAGGATAATTTATATCACATCGGAAGTAACCTATATACTTCATAGTAGTACTTTCATACAACTTATGTGAAGAAAAGGCCCAGGTCAGCATTAAAATAATGACATGAATAGAACCTCCATCCAATAAACTAAAAATTTGTTTTTTTCCAACACTGATATTTTCCAAAATGGAACAAAGGTCTAATTGACAAAAAACACCAAAAATCTCTCCTGAGAGGAAAAAAGAAGTAAAAAGAAAGAAAAAAAAAATCTTGTGTTTTCCGCTTTTAGTGATTAAACAAATGTTAAATGTTTTTAATCACAACTTAACTCTGGCAGTGAATCAACTACATTCAATAATGGCACAGAACAGAAATAAAGAATAAGCACTTAGTGTAAGCATTCCATCTGTTATGTTGTGTACAAAGAAGTATATTAATAATATATTTCCCATTGTGTTGTCAAATTTGAAATTATTTTCCCATTGTATGGACTTTAGCTAACAAATGAGGCAAAATTCACGACTAAATATACTGACAAAACACAATTATATAAACTGACAGTTTTGTTCAAAACAAAATGGTTGTCAGCTAATTTCTTTAAATTTCAAGTAAATAGAATAAATTTTCAAAGAAATATACCTTAATTACCTCTACACATTCAAATGATATACTTATATATTGTTTCATAAAGTTAATTTGAAATAGTATACGTCTGAAAATCATTATTATGGAAAATATTAAGACTTGGTCATGAAATTACCAAGTCAATGGAGGTAACCAAAATAGCGACCACAGAGTGTTGCCAATTCAGATGTTTTTCATCCAGATTCAGATGTTTTGGGAAGCATCTTGGTATCAGCAGTTGATATTCAGATAACTCTTATTATGGTGATATTTTTATTTAATTTACAGGAATAAAATAATTTATATTGTATATGCCACCATCTTTTATGGCACAAGTATACTAGTTTATATATAATGACAAAAGTTAATCATTTAAAGTAATTATCAGCATATTCCCAACACACAACTTCATGAAGAAGATACCTTAATAAAGCTTTAATAAATAATTAGACTAGAAAACAAAATAATGTATTTAATGAAATAGTACTCACATCATCTCGTTTCATGAAATTTGGATTTATAAGACTTAGACAAATCTGATCTCTAAGATTCTGTGTGGATGGGTCATCAAATTTTATCAAATCGAAGGTTCCATGTAACTGCCATAAACGTTTCAACATCTTCAGCTGAAAGAAATGGAAAGAAATATTCAAGATTTATATTAGTGAGTTTAACTGATTAATAATAAAAGGCACTTGCTGGTATAGCTCAATGGTGGAACCACCGAGTTGAAAGATACATGGTTGTGATATAATTCACAATGGGCAGAGAAGGTTCATTCTTTGATTTTTTTTCTCATCTACTGTTCTCATATCATAGGAAAATGAAATAAGTCTGGTTGGTCACTCAATAGAAACTATCATGTGACCAATATCTCTTGGCAGCATACCATGCTGAGAGTGATCAATAAAAATGAAAAATTGGAGATAGAGATGATCCATGAATAAATAACTTCTCTCGCTTTTTGTTGGGCAGTGATCCCTAAAAGAAAGGCCAAATTTAAAAAAAAAAAAAAGAAGCATGACTGCTACAGGACACAAACTAAGAAATCGATTTAGCATAAACTTACATTGCAAATTGAACAGGCCACTTAAAACCTATTATGGGAAGGGGGTTAAAAAAAAAAAAAAACATTTTCACTAAACATAATAGGGTTTAAATGTTGAAATTTTTCATGTTAAATGTTTGAAATGAGAATTTTCAGCTCCATTGGTGCAACCTGTACACGCAAGCCAGCCAGACCAGCTTAAAAACTGAAGAAGCCAGTGTTGACAGTTTTGGTTGATGGTTTCTGATTTCATATGAATCATTTTTAATGCAGGTGTGTGAATTGGATTTCAGTTTTTAGAATCATTGTCAGTCCATAAATTTGCTTCAAGTGGTAACAGGTTCCTATGTGATGACAGCGTTGAATAATCACACTATAGACAAACCGTGAAAGGAAAAATATGCATTCAATTTATGTATTTTCAGGTTTGCCGGGTCGATAGAGATGCTTGAATAACTTGCTTAAAAGATTATATAGGTCATAATCAAGAAATTCTGTATATAGATGTTACCTTAATCTTCCACTCAGAAAAAACAGTTCGACAGTTTTGGATGACAGATTCTAAGATTGAGAAACTATTAATTCAGGGGTTGTTTGGTTTATTGAACACATACTTTATGTTGCTGTTGTCATTTGTTACCGTAACATTTCAAATGTTCTAATCTAAAGCATCCATAAGATCTAAATTATAGAGTGGGGAAAATCCCTGTAGAGGGAGAAAATTGAGGATTATTTTGCTCAGTAGGGAAAGAATTGGAGAGCATTCCTGCATATAAAAAATATGGAATCATTTGAGTTACGCGGGTTACTAAGAATGGAATAGCTAGTGTTGCGCAAGTCGCTGGGAATGAGCCGAGCCAGTTATATTTGCAACCATTGACAGTTTTAAAAAAAAAAAAAAAAAGAAATTCTCTATCTTTATAGATTGTACACTTGAAGAATGCTGTAGAATCAATCTGCTGATATGTTGTGACAACGAAAGCAACGTAAAGAATGAGTGCGATAGTATGAACAACTATTGGATTGCTAACTTTTCTCAAAATTATGACAAATATTTATTGAAATATTTCAGGACTGATAAAAATGTCTAGCCTCATCTTTACCACGATTTCAAAGTTTCAAAGAATAAAGACAAACAAGGTCTGCCCAAGAAGTATCCAGCCATTTTGAATATCTCAAGAACTGGTTGTATCGCTTTCATGTAATCTAGCAACTAGAGGAAACTTTACAGCACGTGTATGAGTAGACTCTCTGTGGATTTACAGTCAGCAGTGAGACGCTTTTGAATGAGTTTATGTACTGTGTAATCATTGCAATCTGAAAAGTCATTTTTGACACCTTGCACAAGGTTTTTTTTTTTTTTGCATTACATCATCAGCTCACCCCTCCTTACAAACCAGATTTGGCTCCCCACGACTTCTTGCTTTTCACTCTTGAAAGGGAGATTCTCAAGATTAAGGGCAGTCGATAGCTATCCCGAAAGAGTACTTTGCAGATCGTTTTGGAAAGTGGAAGGGATTTTAAGATAAATGTGTGAGATCCAGAGAGGAATGAAACACCATTACCCTTGGTAGATTTTTTTTTTTTTTTGTTTTTGTTAAGAATAAATTGCTGAATCTTTCTGGATGGACTTCATGTATTGATAAATTGGAATGTGGGATAAACTTTATCAGATAAAAACATCTTAATAACAGCATCACAGTTTTACTTCATTTAACAATGGTGTTACATTCATGAAAACCTCAATTTTAAATGAAACAAAATAAAGTGAAACGAATGCATAATTTGTTTTTAAGTACTTGACTAGTGATCTACGGATTTCAGGATTTTGGTCAACATATGTACCTATAGGCCTACATTTAGTCCACAGTAATCAATAAGCTGTAGAGATGTCCTTATGAAAGAAAGTGGATCAAATTAGATATGAACACTCAAGTTAATAAGAAACATGCTTTCAGTTTGATTTTTTAAGGGTTTTTTTTTACAAATAAACTTGCACTACTCGGTTATTATACTTTCATTTAGCCTATATTTCAAATTAGAATCTGACTTCAGGCATAAATAAATTAACATCTTGAAAAAAGTCACGTGGTTTTATATGTTATTATAATTACCATGTATAGTGCGCTATTTTTTCAATGAATAAGTTCTGTTTATTTGTAATTGATGTAAATCCGATAATCTTTGGAAATATTTGAGTTCACACTTATAGACTTTGTATTGTGTAAGTACCATAGGTTTTCAACTAGTTATAATAACATCTCACAAAGGGAGAGAAGTCTTTATTGGCTGGCCAATTTGTGTAACATAACCTCCAAATAGTGGTAAGAGAAACTTGCTACAAAAAACAAAAATCAACTTGTCTGACATTAAACAATGAGGCTCAGATACACATGGATTGTCCAGGAATGTATAGCTTGAGTAAGTATATGCTAAAAAGAAATCTAAGGCTGAGTGATACGTTCTGTTGCCGAGTAGGAAATCAAGGTAACATTTATATACTGGATCTCTCGATTATGACCTATATAATCTTCTGAGTTATTCAAGCATCTCTTTCAACCCACAAACTTGAAAACACATAATCTGAGTATATCTTTCTTTTCTTTTATATATTAAGTGTGGTATATATCCTGTTTGGGGAGTGAACTGTTAGTAGAAATTATGGTTCTGAATAGTTCTCGTAGTACTCGTCAAGGAATGGGTAGCGCAAAGATGTTGGAGACGAAGGATTTTGCTCCCATGTGGTTTAGTGTTAGCTGCGACGTCACTGGAGAAGTTGATGAAAGAAGGGAGATGTTTTGAAAACATGCACGCCAAGTACGAATGTGGATGGAGATAGCAAATAGAGTAAAGATATATACAAATATTTAGATGTGTAAAATGAGAGATATGTAAATGAAATACATGGAAAAGAAATATTAATACACTCGATTGCATTAAGAAGAGTAGAGAAGAGAAGAGAAAAGGCCAATAAGAATTTAAGGGACATGTGGCATAAAGGGTCTAATATTGTTTCGTCTATCTATCAAATGGAGCCTGATAAGTCGTGCCTGTTATAATGAGTGGTATAGTTGACCAAACTAGATTAGAAAAAGGCGGTTAATCAGGATAGTGCAAGGAGGAGCTAGAGGGGCGATCACCAAAAACAGAAATTACAATGTTTGCATTTGATAACTATGAAGTTGTGAATACTCACATCAAGGAAGATAAAAGACGACACAATGCATATATAGCCATGGTCAATGAATAGAGACTATGCCAGCTGCGAGTTTAGAGAAGGGTTAAGGAAGATAACTGGCTTGAGATGCTGGGGTCAAGTAAACAAGAGAGAAAGAATAGCTGGCAACAAGTGCCGGTGCCAAAAGCATAACCAGCTAGAAGTGCTAGAACCTATGAGCATTTGACCATGTGCGTCCAGGGCTTTTATAAAGGTTGTTGTAGAAGTGATGTTTTTGATATCTAGCTAAAAGAAAGGTTTCATATTTAATTCCTAAGTGAAAGTATCAAAATACATAATTGGGAGTATATATTCCTTTTCTTTTATATTTTAAGCTACAGTAATTATTCATTCATGTCGTCATCATATAGGAAATTTATAAACTGATAATGATTCTAAACCTGAAATCCAATTCATACACTTACATCCATTAAAAAAATGATTCATATGAAATAAGATACCATCAATCAAAACTGTCAACACAAGTTTTATCAGTTTTGAAGCTGGTCTGGCTGGCTATGTATGCATGCATTGGGTACACTAATGGAGCTAGCAAGCAGAAAATTTACATATTTACTCATTATATCCAGAAAAAAACATTTGCCTAAATAAGTTTTTAGAGGGGGTTCAATTTGCAATGTAAGTCTATGCTAAATAAAGTTTCAGTTTGTATCTGGTAGCATTCATGTTTTTGGGTTTTTTTTTTTTTTTTTAGATTCCCGACCTTTTCAGTGATCACTGTCCAACGAAAGGCGAGAAATAATTCATTCATTGATCACTCCCATGCAGCAAAATAATGGTCATGTGATGGTTTCTAGTGAGTGACTAACGAGACCTGTTATTAGATGTAGCCTTTTTTTTTTTTTTTTTTTTTTTTATAAATTCAGAGTTTCGAATACAGATTTATTTTTTTTTCTTCAAAGGACAGACAAGTCCTTCCCACAAAGAAGATGGCTAATAGTCAAGTCATGCAGAACACACCAGTCCTTATTTGATCACACAAGTTGAGTAGTATTGAGTCAGATCAGTATCAAAATTAGTAACTGCTTAGAGCAGCTTGTGGCTTTGAGTTGTACAAAGCTTAATAAACTACGAATTTGGGAGATCAGCATAAACACACTTGCTCCATTTCCCTTATTTGGCCTGGAGCTATACAATCTTCCTTTTGCTATTTCTCCCATTTGACCTGCTGTCATACCAAGTTAAGCTTAGTAAGTGTCAAAACATTTAATCTTACTGAATTATCCACACATTACACAAACAAAAATAAAAATCTTCCAATCCAGAAGTTGAAAACTTACTTGAAATGTCTAGTTTATAATTTTTCAAAATGTTGCCTTTTATGAAAACATTGATTTACAACATCCCCCCTTCCACTTGAAAATTATTGCAATAGTTTCATATTACTATTACAGGTTAAGTACCACTTATTCGAAACGCCTGGATCTAGAAGGGTTAAGATTTTATAATACTCTTACATCTCAGTCCAATTTCTCTAACCGCTGGTCTTGCTGGGCTGGAGATAAATGCTTTTTTCTTTTTCTTATTTCTATTACTCATAGGGGTATCTGTAGTCTGACATTTTTTAGAATTTTTTAGTTAGATGCCTTGGAAAGCAGTCTTGTTTTTCATCTTTTAAACATACGATGAACACAGGTGTGGAATTTTCCACTTGTGATGTCATGCTAGCTATTAAAAAGTTACAGATTTTGGGTGATTTCAGTTTTTTGAGTTTTGGATAAGGGGTACTTAATCTGTGAAGGCATACAAATCCGTTTTAATTCAAATATAGGTTCAGTTCCGGATAGAAAAATCTTTAGCAGTTGTTAATGACAATGAAGTTATAGATATTGATCAGCTAATAAACATACATCGTTTATCTTCTAAATGCTTTACATTATGAATTCATACTTTTCATTCAGATAAAAAAGAATTTTTTTTTTAAATAGATAGATCAGTTGCTATTACTTATGTTACACTTACAGTTGCTTTTGGTCTCAGGTTCATCTCAAATAAGTGTAGAATCGTATTATCGATGAGATCTTCTCGTCCAGGTTTTTCCTTGATCCAAAAAGTTTCAAAGAGACCACAGAACTCATCTTTTAATTTTTCCTTTCTGCTCGGAAGGGAAGGCAGTAAATCTAGAAACACAATAGAAAAAGAAAGATAGAAAAAGAGGAAATCAAATTCAAGTTTTCATCATTCTACAACAAAACTCAACAAAATCAGGTCGGGTCTCAAATACATAGACCACTTGTAACTGTTTGTTATGATAGTGGAACTCTTCAAGGAATAGAATTAAAAATAATGGAACTCTTCTGTGAATGGAATTCAAAAGAAATTTTTTAATCCATCAAATGACAAAAGGGAGATAATTCTGATAAGTTATTCCTTTGATAAAGACATTTACTTTTTTATGAATTCAAGAGTCAAAAATGGTATCAAATAAAACGTTTGAAAAATAATAAAAAGGAACAAGAATGAACAAACACCAAAGAAACAGAAACCAAGAACTAACACAAAAACAAGAACTACCATATATGCCGGACTATAAGACGGATGGTTTACAAAGGTATTAAAAGGACTAACATTTACTGAAACTCATCCAAGTCCTGTAACTGTCCCTATCAAGCTTCGATAGACAACCGCCAGGTCATAATACCAGTGCAATATAATTTTTTTTTAATTGAATGTCCGTCACATGGCATACATGGTAAAGTACTTGGAGTTTGTGATGAAGCAAGAGAATAAATTCATTTGTTAAAAAACAACAAAAATCATATCGATGCTGAAAAAGTGGATACAGTATCAGTACCAAATAGTTTATAATACGGATGAACAGGGTACCTACCATAAAACAATTATTAGCGAGCAGGTCTCACAGAACAATTTGCTTTGTGTAATGATTCTCACTGAGCGTCCCCAAGTTGTAGACTTGAGCTGATCCAAGCTAAACTAGGAAAAATTAGGGTACTTTGCCAGAGAGTAATTCTTAGCAAGATAGTTTTATCTTTATTGCAAGACTCGAGTTAATTTTACATTCATTCTATGACAATCAAGCAAGCAAAATGGATTGGAATTAATAAGCTTCCAATGAGGTCTATGCTACTTACTTTGTGGTCATAGAAAGAAAATGACCAAACAAACTATGCTGCAACGAAAAGCAACAGAAGTAAGAGGAAAAAGATCAGTCAAAAATCAACACTAATGACATCATTTAATCTGAGAAATTCAAACAACTTGTGGCTTATTTCATATTTTTCATCTTATTTATTTCATTAGTATTGCAAATCATTATTTTTTGTCACTACTTACCTTCATCTTAATCGTTGTTGTTTTTTATTACAACTCAACTCTGGCTGGGTTTCCTTCAGCTGCGAGTAGATAAATTAACAGCGCTGATCGGAACAATGAATATGTTCCAGGTGAGAACTGAACTCTCTACCCTCTATCCCCCAGGGTGGCTCATTCAATGCAAGACCGTTCCCACCACTGAGCCACTACTGATCATGTATTGAGCGAGCCATCCTATGGTATATAGGGTAAGGAGTTCAAATCTCCACCCCCACCCTGGGGGATAGGGGTTGGAGAGTTCAGTTCTCACCTGGAACATATTCTTTGTTTTGATCCGAGCCACTAATTTATTTACTCACAGCTAAAGGGAACCCACCTTCAGTTAAGTTGCAATAAAAAGCAACACCAATTAAGACAAAGGTAAACAGTAGCAAAAGATTAATATTAAGACTATTACACAAATGATTTTCAATGTAATCTGGTTTGATCTTTCTTTTTCTTCTCACTCAATCAATCAATCAATAAGCTCAAGTTAGAAGAGTACAAGGTAACAGGTGTGAGCACCCAGTGAGTATCAACTTCCTCCAGTAATAATGGTCTACAAGACCTGCTCACTAACCATTGCTCCATGATGAGGCAACCACACTCACCATGCGGTTTAATTGTCGAAGAATAAATACAAAAAAAACGTTCATAGCATTGCCATAAATAAAAACCACAAAATAAGATAAAAGAAAGACTAGTCATGAAATCATAAATATTGATATGTATATGTATATATTTTTACACAAGTGAATAATTACGAGCAAACATAATGGAAAATCGGTGTGTGCGTACACCTCCCAGGATGGACTGGAAGTCCATATTTGAACAATCATGTGCACAAGTATGTACAGACAAAAAGTGTGTATGTATGTGCAAGGGAGGGTGCAGTTATGTGTGGAGATAGATGTGGGTGCAGATAAGGATGTGCGTTTAACGTGTGCGCATATGTATGTAAGAACATCAATAACTCTGTAACCTGATGATGAAAAAAAACATTCATTTTAACACGATTATTATTTCGACATAATCTC
>OY735231.1:34617572-34710796 GCA_963457665.1 Thysanoteuthis rhombus | reverse complement strand
ATTCCACAGTATCTGAGGAGAAGTAGTAGAAAATTTCATTGGAAATTTCAGATTTATTGAAGTTATCTCATGTCCTAAATTTGCAGAGGTTTCATAGATTTTCCAATCATATCACAATTCTAATAATTTTGAACAAATTGGGTGGAGAAGGAACGGCAGACATTAAATTATTTTATTACAATCGAACCAACTGCTTTAAATGAGATAAAAAAAATCTATCTATCTATTGAAATTATTCTTTTTTTTCATTTTCATTCTTTCTTCTTTTCTTTTTAATTTAGTTTTAAATATACACTAATGTATAAGCTGGACTATAAGAAAAACAGTTTACAAAGGTATTTGAAGGACTGAAACTCACAGCGACCCATTCAAGCCCAATAACTGTCTATCATTTAGCTTTGGTAAATGGTCTCCAAGTCATAATACCAGCGCATTGGATGCAGTATAATATTGGCACAGTTTGTTTTTTTAAATAAATGCCAACATATAAAGTATTTTTTCTAGCTAATTTTTTTTTCTGACATCAGCTTTCCTTTATATGTCAGACTATGTGATCAAATATTGACAAAAGATATTTTCATTAAATATAATAAGTTATTTTACTTGAAATCCATTTTTTTTTTTTCCAACTTAATCTAAGTAAATTTTCAAGAAATGTTGACTTTGAAAGCAAATCGAATAAATTTATTTGCTAACAGTGTTTTTAGGAGTACTGGGAGATGCTTAATCTAAATCTGCCGTACATCCAACTCAAAAATAATGATAATACTAATGCCTGAAAAATTGAGCAAGCCAAGATGGCTGCCGCCACAGAGCTAAACATATTTATGCACTTTTTTTTTCATAGACTGAACCAGTTAGAAACTAGAATGAAATGTGCTTCCATAAGTTTTCATGAATGGGAAATCCATTGCCATAATCTGTTTCTAGATTGAACATGGAGAAACTGCCAGAATTCAGATATATTGCGAAAATTGACGTCTTTAATGATGAATGATTTGTCAGCTAAATGAATATGCACATTTTCAGAGATTCTGCCTGGTCTAACTGATGAACTTTTGTGGATGTTATTTCAGGTGGAGTGTTATTATGCAAATATTCTCTCTTGAAATTCAGCATCAAATTTACCTAATCTATATCAGATGAAATGAAAATGTACGTATTTATAAAGAAGACATTTATGTACCATTCATGCTAGACGGAGGATTTACAAATATATTCGGAGAACCACTACACATTGCAATTCATGCAAGCCCTATCTTTTTCTATATCAATCGTCAGCAGTTGGCCTGCAAGTCGTAATACCAGCAAAAGGGACATAGTGTAATATTTTCATAGTTTATTTTCAATTTAGTGTCTTATATGCCAGTATAGTATATAACAATCTATGAAAAGAAATTATTGAAAAAAAAAAAAAAAACAAAAAAAAAACAGGAGAATAGACTGAAAAAAATTCTAACCAATGCCAGTGTTCAAATCCAAGTAAAAGCTAGAATTTTTTATTTTTCAAGTAGACAGGCCTTCACCACTTGGAAGATTGGTATAACTCAATCTTCAGACAACTATTTCCCTACCTCAGGCTTTGTACCATACCAAGCTAGGATTAGTAAATATTAAGAATAGTCAAATATGACTAATGTGATGATAGTGTTTGAGGAAGAAAAAAAATACCAATTTGTGAACACAAATCTCTTTTGATTTCGTTCAAAATTTTGTAATAAGCTCAACTTATCACTCCTTCACTTTGTAATAAATGTTTCCTGTAGTTGGTGTGCATAAAAATATGTTGTGCAAATCTTTTTCCAGGGACAAATGTGAGCACTTTTGAATTCAACACAGGGAATCAATATTTTTTCAATAAAAAGCTATCAATATAATTTGAAATACCTTGTGTGCACATTGATTTCCCATGAGCACTCATTGCAAAAGGAGTGTGCACATGAACAGCTTAGAGGAAAGTACGGTTGAAGACATAATTAAATATCCTCCTCATTTTATCTTAGGTTTACTTATACCAAAGCTAATTAGCCGACCATTAAGTCAGATTTACCCAAGCATTAAGTACATGACTGATACAACTGAATTTAATTTGTATTTCTTTTCTAAGAGGGATAATGACAATAATGGTAATGATTCATTGAGCACCCACATAGGATGTGCCTCCAGGACTCAAAGCTTCAATGGGGGGGTCATGTTATAATTCATGTTTAGACACAATTGAGGAGTAGAAGTTGATTTTTTACATTTCTTTTACAATTTAGATCTCTTGACTGCTTTCCACAACATAACAGGTGAATTGAGCCATGATAGGTAGAAAACAAGCCAAGTAATGAGAAAACCTCTTTTTATCTGAATAGTAAGAAATGTATGTGTACACACAAACACACTAATGTGTGTGTGTGTGTGTACAAATCTGAAAAGAAGTTTTGCTCAAGTGACGTTTAAAAGGAAAGAAACTTTTATATACCTAGAGCATAACCAACCACAATATAGATATTTATACATAAAGATATTTTATAAATCTTGGCAGTGCACAAGAGGAGAGGAACTGATTCGTGGACATTTCACAAAGGTTCTTCAGACGCCAACAAAAAAAAAAAATCCCCTCTCAAGGCAACACAAAATCAACTCATGCTATTTGTTTCAATAAATAGAATTAAAATAAAAAAACACAACATCCAAAAGATGTAAATGTAAAAAATTTCCATTTAAAAATTATTGAAGGACAGGTCTGGTTAATCACTCAATAGAAACCGTCACGTGACCAAGGTCTTTTGGCAGCATGCCGAGTTGGGGGTAAGGGGTGATCAATTAAAAAAATTGGGAAGGGGGATTCCAGTGAATAAGTTACTTCTCTCGCCTTTTGTTGGGCAGTGATCGCTAAAAAAATCTGAATTTTCAAAATAAGTGTGAATGTTGCCAGACAGAAACTGAGGGATCAATTTAGCATAAACTTACATTACAAATTGAATCACCCTGCTAAAAACTAGGGGGGGGGTCAAAATTTAAAAAAAAAAAAAAGATTATTTTTTTCTAGACATAAGTAAATGTTGAAATTTTCAGCCCTATAGTTCCATTGATGGGGGCCAATATCATACATAGCCAGCCAGATCAATTTTAAAACTAGAGAAACCTATGTTGTCAGTTTTGGTTGACGGTTTCTAATAGCAACAATGTGCAGGAAAATTCTCCATTTCCTTTGGGTCTATTTTGAATGTTTAAAAGCTAATGAGTGCTTCTCATAATTGAGTTCTAGAAGAAAATGGTAGAAAGTGCACTGTTATTATTAGAAAAAAAAAAAAAAAACAAGGCATAAATAATATAACTACCAAAATAGATCCACTCTGGCCCGAGAGTGACTACACAAAAAAGGGGCACTTTTTCTCTTCACCCCAAATAAACATGCAATACATGCACAAAAAAAAAACAAAAACAGACGTACGTGTGTCTATATGCATTTATAATCTATTGAAACTCACAGATGAAATTCATCCTTTCTTACAGTTGCAGTCACCCCTTAATATCAGTAATATACTTCAGTTATTCAAAAGGGTGACTTTTTCACATAATACTATGCAAAGTATTTTTTTTAGTTCGTAGGTGATAAATGGGGTTTTTTTCTGATTGATTGAGGATAAAAAGTACGGAAAATGTCAATCATTCCTTCAAACTTTGCTTCAGCGACCAGGACGGTGATCATTTGAAATCTACTTATTTTCAATTGGACAACAGGTGAATTTGCACCTTTTTAATCACATAATGTAAGGAAAACAATAACAAACGATCATCACTATTCTGGCCATAAAAACCAAGTTTGAAGATAATAATAGCCATTTTTCTCAATTTTTACGTATAAGCAATCAGAAAATAAGACTCACAATCCAAGAACAAAAATTACGTTGCATAATGTAATCAAACGTAAATACTGTTTTGTTTTTTTTTGCAATATTATGTGGAGTAAGGTGGTGCTGAGTTGGTCTGATGGTCAACAGCATGAAAATGAAATTGGCAAACCAAGTTCAAATTCTAGCTGAGGTAGTTTGGGTTCAATTCACACTAATACTCTTGAGAAAAGCATGAAGCCATCTCTTCCAATAGATCAGGTCAGGGATTACTCCCTGCTGCTAAACCATGAAACAGTGCAACCTGTTGCATGTTAGAGAGGAGATGGACACTGCCAAGTAACCATACTGCTCAAAGGAATACCATGAAGGATCTAGAATGATACCCCAACAATCTACCAGGTCATGAGATCATTTGATTTGATTAACAGAATCAGAATCTTTCCTCTAATTTCAGTGCCTTTACATATATTCAGTAAAATTTAGTGTGTATGTTCACATAACATTTTCTGTGAATTATCTCCCTTGACTTCAATTTCAGAATCTTTTAAATATAGATATAAAATATCTAAATTGGCCACACTGGAGAGAATTAACAGAAATACTTTGAAGCTGTAGAGAGATGGAAAATTGATTTATATGACAATTATGGCAGACTATACAATACACCATAAAGTCCAAGCACCTCCCTAGTCTATTTAATGATTCTATTCCCAAGTTGTTTAATATAATCTTAATCTTTTCTTTTTATAAGAAATATGAAGGCAGTGATAGCAATGATTCTCCTGAAGTAGCTGATGATATTTTGCTGCTACAACATAATACTTTGACAACATATAATAATCTCTGAGGACTTGGGACATTTTTCACTAAAACCAAAATGCACAAAGGCAGAAAAAGAAACATTGAAGATTTGGGGATATGGAGAAACTAGTACAAGACCTAACCGTGCAGGAAGGTTTTATAATTTGAATAGAGTGTAATAGCAGCATTCCTTGTCTAAAATAAATATTTGTTAACATGCTTCATCAACCGATCACATAATATCGGGAAAAGGTTTTCAACTATCTGTATATTCCCTTCTGTTAGGATTCCTACTCATACAAGTGACAGGTCTGGTTAATCACTCAACAGAAACCGTCATATACCCAACATCTTTTGGTGGCATGCTGCGTTGAAGGTGATCAATTAGAACATTGGAAAGGGAGGGTGATCAATGAATAAAATACTTCTCGCCTTTTGTTGGGCACTGATTACTAAAAAGTCAGAATTTTCAAAAAAAAAAAATAAAAAAAAAAAATGTTCAAACACTGTTGGACACAAAATAAGGGACCAGTTTAGCGTGAACTCACATTGCAAATTGAACCCTCCTTTAAAAACCCATCATTGGAAGAAATTTTCATAATACAAAAAAAAAAAAAAAGGTGGAGGCATAATGAGGAGTGAATTTTCAAATTTTCATCCCTCTAGCTCCATAGGTGTTCCTGTATATGGGATACATAGATGGTCAGTCAGATTGACTTGAAAATTGAAGAAACCTACGTTGACAGTTTTGATTGATGGTTTCTAATTAGCATTTCCCTACCGTGATTTGGAATCATGACCAAATAATCTTTCCAACTGAGCCAAACTGACAATACATACATACAATACATAGCCAGCCGGACCAACTTAAAAACTGATAGAAACCAATGTTGATAGTTTTGGTTGACAATTTCTATTAATCAAAATGGGAGGGAAGAGGTAATTTTAATGAGTCTGGATAACTTAAAACTTGTTTGAAATAAAGAGCAGGCCTTACTATGCGGGGTATAATTAGATTCCACGGATTCTTCATTCTTTGAGAGAAAAGATTCTCCAATCAGTTGAAATCCAACCTAAACTACAAGTGCAAAAACATTCTTGACCAAACACCAAATATAAGTCTTTATAAATATAATGGCATCACAACAACACAACAAATGGTTTGGATGAAAAAAAAAATTATTTACAACAAAAAGTTAAACACAAAAACAATAGAGAACTAAATAAAGTGATTTTTTTTTTTTTCTAACATAAATCTACAATTCAAACAGGAGAGATTTTATCCCTGAACCAAATCTGAAAAGCATTACACAACAACAGGAAGGGCGGATACCATGCTAACTTACCCTCACTGTCCTCACTCTTCATCTCAGACTTTACTGAAAGAAATCCTAAAAATACCTTTTATTATACTCTTTGCTAGCGCTCCACAAAGACTGCAAGAATTCAAAAACAATTCTAGAAAACACCAGATTAGATAACTAGGCTGACAGTGAATATCATTTTGTTATGGCATTGTCATTATTATACAAAAGAATTTTGATTTTAATTTTATCAGCAATTTACTTTCTTTATTCCAAATATGTTCAAAAATATTTCAGAAAATGCCAAATTGGAAGACAATAGGGTTAGGAAATTAAATGAAATGAAAAGAAAGAATTTTTTCTCCAAATTTGGAACCAATAAAACAATTTGAAATCTAACATCACCCTAATAGAGAGCTTTCCAAACTTTTCGCATAGGCAACACACTTTTTAAAAATGAAATTTTTTTTGTGAACACATTACTTATGTTTTGTCAGCTTTGCCTAATAATGTCATCTTAGCAGTTCATCTAACTCATAGAAAGTAGATTTTTGTAAGACATACAAAATTATACTTCATTTCACAACATAAGTAGAGATTATCTGTAACACACTAAAGCTCTGCTCTAATACAACAATTCTTCTGGACCAATTCTTCATCCTTGTTCTCTCTCAGCCACTATATTCTCCAGCCCTTCGTAGGTGCGAGTTGCATTTGATTACTTTTCAGGAATGTCAAACTTTATTTGATCCACAGAGGTATGTTGCTCTCATTCCTTGACCCCTCAAACCCAGTGCCCTTCCCTGGGAATTTCAGAACTTGTAACTGTCAATTCTTCTTTATGATGCCACTTTGCCTCTCCTTGGAGCCAGAGTATATTACTGCACTACACCAAGAGATTGAACTCATGATATCCAGGAGACCAGGGCTTTTATCCACTGAGACATGTATTTTTCAGAAACTCAGCAGTTGAATTTTAGAGCCTTAGAAGTAATACTTGTCTTTTTCTAATTAGAGTTTACCAGAAGATGTTCATATCTATGCTAGGCCTTCTGATTGGATTATTTGAGTACAATATTTGTATGGATGAAGAGAAAAAAGGATTTGATTCAAAATTTCCTGGAAGATCATCAAATGCAACGGACGCTTGAAAAAAGTCAGAGTACACTGGACAAAGTGGGTGGTATGCCTCTCTGACCTTTGATTGAATCTTTGGATCAGATAGTGCCAAAAAGTCATATAGTTTGATCAGTGGGAGATACAGACAAGCAACATTGCAAGGACTAATTGACTTGGAAGAATCAACTAATATGAGACATCCCCAGGGTGTTAGCCAAGAATTTGATTTCCTCACTATTTTAATAGAATTGGCAAGTTTTCCAATGTCCGTAACTTTTGGTAATTAAAAAAACAAAAACAAAGGAAAGCCTTAAATGGATCTTAAAAGCCAAAGAGACACTTAAAATGGCCAAAAACTCAACCCAAAATGGCTTAAGTCAAAATAGAGCCCTGCTTATTTAAAGAAATTGAAATTAAGTTTCTATTGCGAATTAGCTGTTTAACAGCTGGTGAGAATGTTGGCTAGCATCCTGATCTTCGAGCATGAACAGTGGAATGAGAACAATCCTCCTCTAAAGTTTGAATAAACTATTTGGTTTGAAATTTCTAGAGGCTTACCAACTACAACGGAAACCAGAAGAAGGCCAAAAGGTACACAGGCCGAAACTTTGTGATTCTAAGAACATACTATGGTAACTACAAATAGATCAGTGTATGATAATGATAATTCTTCATCTCAGAAATTCATACAAGAAATCAAATCGTGTCCTTGCAAAATTCATGGTTTCATGTGACAATGAGATCTATTTTAATATCAATTGGTCAGATTATAACAGCAACTACCAGTATATTCATCTCTAAACACTTGTCTTTCAGCATAGAGGCAACAGGATGCCATACCAATAATGAATATTGAATGTCAATATAAAGATCAGCTTGAGAGATTAGGACTTAGAACAAAGAAAGGTAAATAGATCTCAAGAGGAACAAAAAGTGTTGGCCAATAGCAAATAACCATGATTGTACAAGATGTGTACAGGCTCCACAACAGAGTAAACCAATTAAGGTTTACTGACTGTGTGACCACAAAGAGTGTATTTTCAAACATAACTAATGCATGTAAGATTTTTATAAGAGATGTTTTGCAGAATGTGATAACCATTATTAAGATATCCAGGACAAACTATGTTTTTTATAATCTTTTTATAGTCTTTCTTTTATCTTACTTCTTTCGCTCCCCATTACAACACCAAGATCATTATTCTATGACCAGCAAGTAAACAATGAAGATTAGAGATAAGAATAAACCTTCAGCAAGAATTGAACTTGTCAGGGGCTTATTTATTTCCAATCCATGCAACTTGCTTAACTCATTCAGGCCTGGGTTTGTTTTTTTTTAAAGGGTTACAAAGCAAGGGCATAGTGAATAGATTTATGTTTCTTCATTTTCCAAGAAACCCTGGAAAGTCATTATTTTGAAGGTTTCAAGATATAGATGTCATTCATGGAAAAAATTATACAAATACAATGGTCATGAGACTTCATTATGAATTCAAAATGGCAGCAGAATTCAAGGTGCACTTATATGTGCTTCTGGCCTGATGAGTCAATGGTCATCAAATAGTCATCTTTGGGTAAGTAATATTTTTTCATGGTCAAAACCCACAAATGTAAGCAAAGATTGGCTTAACTTATTTCATTAGAATTTTCAAGAAAGACACCTGGTCTATAGAATCTCAATTCATAATAGCTTTTAAATGAAATACAATAAAATCTATACAAGCAAACCCTGATCTATACTACTTCAATCAATGCAAAATTCAGTGACTGCAATTTGAAAAACATTTCCTGTTCCACGAGTGTAATTATTCAGTATATCTCTGAATTTTTGAGATGAGGTATTATTATTATTTCTATTAATATTCGGACCATCCTCATCTATGTTGTTTTTCATACAACGTTTCGGCCATTGTACTCTACGGCTTTCATCAGGTATCATCTGGTAGGTGTGGGGAAGTAACGAACCAAACCCTTTATCTAACTGCGGGGGTATATTGATCGCACTCCCCTCTTAGCATTAGTAGTATTATTATTGTCTCACACTGGGATTGAACCTAGAACCATCAGATTACTTACAGTAATTTGTCTGATTCTGTCACCACTACGCTATGTGTCCATATCTTAATAATGGTTATCATACACCAGATGATACCTGATGAAGGCCGTAGAGTACAATGGCTGAAGCGTTGCATGAAAAACAACCAAGATGAGGAAGGTCTGAATATTAATAGAAATTATAATTATTCAATTATCTTGATCAGAAAGGATGGAGATTCATTGTGATTATTCCCATTGATTCTATTATCAATTGTTTAAAATGAATTCATCCTACACAAATGAAAATTGAGACAAATTAATAGCATAAAGTAGGGTTCACCTGTACTTCAAGTAGACTTTTTTATGCCATTTCTCATATATGAAAAAACAAACAAAAAAACAATAAAAACCCAAAAACTTTCATTTTACTAATTCTCATCATGAAAATTGAATAAATAAAAATAATCAAAGTTAAATCTGATGGCACATGAGATCCCCCCCCCCCCCGAAAAAATGGCCAGAACTTGAGAAGTTTTGAAAAAGGGTGTTGAATGAGAAGAATTCAGAGAAATATTTTTACTCATTTTTTGATATTCCCTGCTGAAATGGGGGGGGGGTCTTATTTGCCATCAAATTCAGCAATTAATAAAACTAATTTTTTGAAAGTATCGAAGTGTTAAACATTCTACTTCTACACACCGTGATATGATCAGTATTTTCATCTTATATTGATGAAGCAGTAATCAGTAGAACATGTAACAAATTGTTGATTTAATGAACAATTTGTGTTTCTTTCCACATTGTCAACTAATCATATCACACAGTAATATGTTTTAACAATTCTTGAAGATCTTTCATCAGATAAATGTACAAATATGATGGACAACTTACCTTCTAACTTGTAAGGTAATCCTCATGAAAGGAAATATACAATTCAAAAATCAAAAGACTTCTTTAAATGGAATTTCCTAGAGAGCCCCAAATTACTGTCTGTAACTAGTAATTGGTATTTCTCATATACAATGGATTCTGATAAAATGTTACAAAAAAATATCACCACTAAGAAAGAACAATTGTAATAATCACAAACTTTTTTGGAACAATTGGGCAAGAACAGAATCAAACACAGGTGATAATCACAATCTTTCTTGCAAAATGGTTAAAGAAAGATGACCACTCATAAGGACAAAATTTGTGGTCTCAATGTGTTCCACTTAAGCAGAATCCACTATATAACATGAAAGTCACTCAGTCTTCAAAATACCCAATTCAAAGTAATAAGCTTTCAGATGCCAATCAAAAATAAATCTCAACATATGTTTTCTTGTTACATAGTTAGAAGAAAGGTGTAAGTAATTAGTGTATCAGTTATTATATTTGCAAGTGACTAAGCAATGATCCAAGGATTGTAATTGGTGTATAACCTATATCCATTCCTTTTTACATATTGCAAAATAATTAAACCTAATCACAGATTGATTGATTAGAATAAAATTGAAATGTTAACTCTATCTGAAAATTTCAACTATACTTCATTGACAGTCTTTCATTTTTTTCCAATTCCAAATTGGAGCCGACTATTCACTTCCTTTCTTTGATTATTCACTTCATTTCTCTTTCTTGCTCTCTTTGCTTTTTACGTTTTCTCAAAGAACCAGATAAATATAAAATCATATCCATAGCCTGTTCTCAATCACTATGACAATAGGATGTCTCATTATTTTTCTTCATTTTCTTTCTCTGCCTTCTCTCTATCCCCTTTCTTCCATCACCATGACAATGGAACAATCCATTACGACTTTGAGGTGATAACAAGAGTGTTACAGTCATAGGCCATAGCATACTAATTACAGCAGGATAAGAAAAAATAAAAAAGTACAACTTAACTTCCAAGTATTTTTTTTCAACGATATTTTTCATTTTTTTTTTCCAAATTTATTCTTGGATGAAGTATTGCAACATTATTATTAATATTGACTACCTTTTACTTTCATCCTAAATTTCAGTTTCTTTTCATCACTAGTTTGAATAAGATCATAATTCTACGGCAACGATTAAACAGTGCAATCAGAAAACAGAAGCAAGAAAACTTCTTAAATATAGTTGTATCCAAAGATTGCTAGGTAGGTCTCAATTGTAATCATCAACAAGTGTGGAATATCAGATGTAAAGGGTTAGGTTTAAGATGTAAAATCAGCTTCTATCAAACTATGAAGTCCCTATGGCTGAATGGCTAAAAGTGGCCAGGGGTAAACTGGACCCCTTCTGGCTAGAGGTGTCAGTTCTATTCTCACCATAAGCTTGCTGTTTAGTCTCTGATTGAACTGTTTAAAAGTTGCCATAAAATTACAACATTGTGATAAAAAGCAACTGGAAGTTAGTTAAAACTAGTCTAAATTAACAATAAAGTTTTGTTTTTTTTTTATTGTCGTTGATTGGCTATTCCATGGAAAGGTCACCCAGACGGATACAAATTCATTTTGACAATATTTTATTTTTGCTCCATTTATGTCAATGGATAGTTGGAGCATTCTGTGCAGAGAAATATTTTGACTGGCAGCCATCTTGAAACTGGAAGTCTGACCACATGCTTTTAAGCTGAAGACGGGGAGAGTTAAAAGAAATAACCATATTCCATTGTCAAAAGCTTGAGCAAGTACAACTGATTTACCGTGTTAAGTAAACATTATTCTGAACATCTGAATTGAAACTTAGTTTTAATAAATTGGGAGAAGCGTTCAATTTTTCAGTAACTTGATTGTGTCTGTTACCACAAAAATGATAAAAGTATTACTATTTCACGACAACTCATATTAGAAAAATGATTTTCCTAAAGGTCTTGAGGGTTAAATAGTTTAATAAGGTACAGTACCAAACATAGGATTCTGACATTATCTTGGTAGGTTTTTCATGATAACTGACACAACACCTACGAGGTGACTGACACAATACTTGCAGGTTAATGCCCCCATTGCTATTAATGTTACACATGGGTTTAATGTTTCACATTCATCTATATTTATATAACTTGAATGTGGCTGTGAGGTACTGCTAGAATTTAGGTCTTAAAATAAGTGTTTTCATTGCTCTGCTCAACTTATTTGATTTTTCAACACATGAAAAATTAGTCACATACTAAAACATTTATAATGCCATCCTCTCTCCATATATTTAAACTTTTATAGCTTCCAAAAGGAAAATGTGACACTATAATAAATAGTGCACAACTATCAATCAGCAATTAAAACCCAAATTTTATTCTAGAGATCTGCCTTCAACAGAACCATTCTTGATGCAGTGACAACTGTAGATGCCATAGAAACAGTACCTATCTTTACAGATAGGTGCTGGTAGTCAGTTCAAAAACAGATTCACCTTATCAAATCTGACTTGACTACACCCCAACCTCCACAAAGTGGACTGGAACTTCATCATTACTGCGTGGGGGTAATGCCCTGTTGATGGTGTAGACAGGAAGTGTCAAATGAGCAGTACAGTGAAGAGAAAAAAAAATTGCCAAAACTGTTATATTGCTTGAGGGATAATTCAAGAAGTGTGACAGATATGGCTCATTATATATTCCATGATAATTAAGGCCTCTTAAGTCAATATAAGTTCGACAGAGATGGCTCCGACTTCCTACGCGCAGCCTTCATTAAGGCTGGAGTTGCGACTGCTAACAATAGCCGGTAACAGGCTCAGTTGATGGACGCTACTCATACTATAAATGACAGATACAGTTATAATTAATTATACGATGATATATATATGATATATGATTGATAGCATTTGATATTTTTCAACATCATTGGGAACTGGTATCAATCGAAAAGAAAAAAACTTGAAAGCAAAAATTATATTCAAAATTTGTATTGAGATATCATTCTCTTATGCTTAAGTATGACACTATTTTTATGGATTTTACATGCATATAGAATTTCCAAGGTTAAAGATGATTCACACCAAAAATTTAACTTTCAGATTTTAAAATCACCAGATTTTTCATATCAACAATAAGCATAAACTAAGAATAGTGTTTATGTAATTTGTCAATTAAAAGACGTTTGGTGACTCGAGCTTCTGCGGACAACATTTTCCAAAACAGCAGTGAATTTTTAAATTTCATTTAATATTCTAACCCATGTAGCAATTTGACATGTTTCCAAAATGCTGAAAAGACCAAAGATATATCAGATCATCTAAATAAAACTCAAGTTTTGTAAACATTCAAACGTAAAGCAACAGCTTATAAATATATATTTAAAAACAATATGCAAACCGCAAATGCAAAAATTTCTTTCAAAGATAGAAAAAAAATTGCCCAAAAGATGATTCTATTGCAGATACTTGACCTACTTGTTGCCACAGACGAGCTAACTTAGTCTTAGCAAGTCGTCAATCCAGTGCCACCGACAAGATAACCCATCCTAGCAAGTCGTCAATCCAGTACCACCGACAAGATAACCCATCCTAGCAAGTCGTCAATCCAGTACCACCGACAAGATAACCCATCCTAGCAAGTCGTCAATCCAGTACCACCGACAAGATAACCCATCCTAGCAAGTCGTCAATCCAGTACCACCGACAAGATAACCCATCCTAGCAAGTCGTCAATCCAGTACCACCGACAAGATAACCCATCCTAGCAAGTCGTCAATCCAGTACCACCGACAAGATAACCCATCCTAGCAAGTCGTCAATCCAGTACCACCGACAAGATAACCCATCCTAGCAAGTCGTCAATCCAGTACCATGGATGAGATAACCCATCCTAGGAAGTTGTCAATCCAGTACCAAGGACATACGAAGAAGGTTTTCTATTTTCAGCAAATTTTCATGAGAAAAATCCAGCGCAAGAGTTACAATGTTTAAAAATATATTCGGCAGTAGAGAACAGGTTAAGAATGAATGTTTGAAAAACTGCTATTTGAGATGTTAAACATTAATTCCTCCGTGAACTTTTAAAATTAGGATGAGAAAATATTCACAACTTACCGTGGAACAAGATGGAAATTTCCAGCAAGGAAGGAGGTATTCGAACATTGTCTGAGACAACTGTTGCCGTTGCTAAGATGACAAGACATTGTAGAGATTGGAAAACCGTTTCTAGTTCCTAGAGAAGAAAATGAATTGATTATTATGAATTCATGTGATAACATCATGTAACATTATTGTTCAATCACAAAATATTGGAGAAATAATGAAAAATTTTAAGCTTTATAAAAATAAATACAGTTCTCCATAATATGAGAAAATATTTGGAAGTCAAATATTTTGAGAATAACCCTAATCAGATTCTAACTTCACCCTTGACTAGAAAGCGCATAGCATTGTCAGGGGGAAGTAACCGTGCATGAATTAACCAAAAATTTAATCACCTCTTCCATAGCCTATTGTTCACCCTTCCACAAAATTTCATTGAAATTCATGGAGGACTTTTAGAGATATTGGGTGGACAGTCACAAACTGTTGGCAATATCATATGGTATGGATATCCAACTATGACAAAAGAGATTTAATTCATTGCCCACCCTCACACTAAATTTGATTGAAATTCATCAAGAACTTTTGGAGATAGTGTGTGGGCAGTCATGAATATATACTTTATTGGGAGACATGATAATCATTAAAAAAAAATCGACAGAAAAAAACATTTTGTTTGTTGTATGGATTTTTTGCAATAAATGCATTTATACTAAAATATTCACTTGTATAATTTCTCCATGCATAAATCATTTTTCACTATACTAAACTAGTTAATGAATTGCACAATCATTTTATGATCAAATTCTATTGAAAGATCAAGACCATAAATCTTGTGTTCTTTAAGTATAAAAACTAACGTTTAAGTGAATTTTACTTTGATATTTTACATATAATTTTTCAAGAATTTATTTGATATTAAGCTGAAATATTTATGAAGCATCTTTCAGCCAAATGTTGGACAATCTTTTGGCTTTGAATACATAAACTTTTGATTAAAATGATCAAATGTCAAGGTACCTTAAAACCAAGACAGAGTGCAATAGTTAGAGTAAATGTGGATCTGAATACCAACCCAGGAAATCAGACATGAAATAAATTCAAATTTCTTTTATTTAAAAAAAGAAAAAAAAAAAATCTCATTAAATCTGGTACAGGCATTCACTACTATAATGCAGGTGTTGGGGTCCAAGAAAGCAGACAGCGTTATAACCAAGCGATCATAGTTTTTCATCTAGATCTAGCTAAAATTAGCCAGATTTAGCAATTCCTGAGCTAGATTGATATTTTGGGGTCGACAATCCATCCGCGTTATGACACAAACTGAGCTATAACGAACCACATTATAATGGGGGCGGAGGGCCAGAGATACTTTTATTTCCCTATGGGAAAACTCAGCTAATTATTGATCTGTAAGCAAATATCATTCATAAAAGATAATGCTCCACAAAGACAGTTATTAAGTACCCAGTGTTTGTTGTCATAGCAATAAAAAAAAAATATTACCCAAAAATGAGAAGACAAACAAATGGAAACAAGTAGTTAGAGATAGAGACAGACATTTAACTACAGACTGTATAGACAAAGTGGACAGTCAATAGAAACCATCACATGAGCAACCTCTTTTGGCAGCATGCTGTCTTGGGGGTGATCAATTAAAAAATTGGAGGAAAAAAAAGGGTGATCAATGAATGAGTTAGTTTTGTAGCTTTTTGTTAGGCAGTGATCATTAAAGGAAAAATTTTAATTTTCGAAAAAAAAAAAAAGCGCGTGCTGCTGAGCAAAAATTAAGGGAACAATTCAACAAAAACTTACATTGCGAAGTGAACCCCCCACCTTCACTAGCAAACCTATTTAGGAAGGGAATTTTCAAAAAAATATTTTTTCTGGACATAATTAAACAGTCAAAAATTTCATCCCTCTAGCTCTGTTGGTGCAACCTGTACACACCATACATACAGAGGTAGCCAGACCAGCTTAAAAACTGAAGTCCACGTTGGCAGTTTCGGTTGACAGTTTCAAAAAAGAAAAGGTCCAATTGACAGCCTGACATTCAGTTGGCATAAATGGTACAGAGGAAGAGACAATGAGGAGAGCAAAAAGACAGGAGAATAAAGATATTGTCTGAATGAGGATATTGAGGATGAAAGGTCAAGTGAACAATTAGGTAGAAAGAGTTCAGTATTATTTCACAAAATTATTTGGACTACTATCCTCATCTTTTTTTTTTTTTTTTGTAACATTCTGACCTTCAAGTAAGATGGCAAAATAAATTGAGGGAGGTTGAAGAATACATCAGCTGAAACATTGTGACATGAGATTATACATATATATATATATATATGTGTGTGTGTATGTGTGTGAATTAGTAAAGAATTGAGAAAGAAAGAAAAAACACTAAAGAAAATTACATCAACAGATATTGGGAAATAAGTCACTGATTTGACAGAAAATTTTTTTTTTTAAAGTTATTTAATGTTTAGTGTTTAAAGCTGTAAAGCTTTCTAGACTATATAACACACACACACACACGCTGGTATTCCCCAGGTGAAAAAAGTAATCAATGCTGAAAGGTTAGGTAGTAAATTGAAATCGAGCTTGAAAAAGTAGGGATCGCAATTGCCAAAATTGATCCAACTCTAAATTGACTTTTAGATGTCAACAAAGGCCAGTACCACCTTTCCAATGCTCATCCTAGGGTCAAGCTACCTATGTACACTAATAGGTGCAGCTGTCTTCGTTAGATTTGAAAAACCCAGAATTGACCAGGCCTTACAATGGCTTTTGTGGTCATGGTCAGAGCCATCTATCCCATGTTTATCTGGGAGTCAGATTACTTTTATACACAAATTTCCAGCTTGTAGGGTGCAACTGTTTGAGGGTCTATAAAACAAACTTAGAAACAAACATTCTTTGCTTTTACGGTATTTGATGAAAATGAAGACACCAGTCTGGAGGATACATCGAATAGTGATATTGCTTCATATTAGAATTTCAGACAACAATAGTCTAGTATACAAGGTGCTACTCAAATAGCACCTCATAGTTATATACCAGAAAGTTTCCTTATTCAATTAGACCATAAGAAAGATAAATGAAAACAGAAATTAATAAGGATATGGGGATGAAAAGTGGAATATAATCTTTTTCTCGCACGCCCACAAAAAACTTTGAAATATTAGAGATATACAATCGAAAAACAAATATCAACATTATGTTCTTAAAAGTATCAAATATACACCAAATTAAACAAACATCAAGGATTCCAAATGATTTTTGATTCAGTTTATACTTAACCATTCCAGTGGTTCATACAGAATATCCCTAGTCACTTACTTGGAAAGCAATTCTAACCTTGCATAGGATTGTTGATGTATATTACAAGTTAATTTTCATACACAAGTGAAATTCTATCTATAAAAACAGATGACTATGAAAGAATTAAATAAGATATCCTGTGCATAAGCCAGTAATTTTGACAAAACTGCATTTGATAACATAAGACCCTACCCTTTTTTTCCCCAAAAAAATATTCTAAAAGATAGACATAACCTGTTATTCAGCCTCACATTGGCCAGAACATGAGGTGCTAAAAAAAAACTGTGATAACTGTGAGAAATTCAGGGGTTTTATATACTATCAAATACCAGGTAGCTAATTAACAAATCCAATTTACTTAATTCTATAGAGGCCATTTTCTGTGCATAATTTGATAAGACCAAAATAATAAACTACCAGTGAACTTTTTGTAAGCACTTATACTTTTATCTCATGAGATCACTAAAATTCAAAATGGATTCATTCCTTTTACTTGGTTCAACATCTGAAGTAATTAGAAAAGAAAAAAAACTAAGAAAAAACACGCAAACTAATAACTGACTTTAGTCAAAAAAAAGAATGGTCAAAATCAAAATGAGCAACTTCAATTGAAGGAGAAAAGAAGAGACAAAATTTTGATCTTGAGCAATCAAAAGTTAAAACCAGAGAAAAGTAATTCAGTTGCAAATTATCATATTCGTAAATCCTTTTCTATTCTATGTATAATTAATTACATTGAACAGGTCTGGTTAGTCACTCAATAGAAGTCATCATGTGACCAATTAGAAAATTGGATAAAAAAGCAGGCAATGAATAAATTACTTCTCTTGCCTTTTGTTGGACTATGATTGATAAAAAAAAGTGCACATTATCCCCAAAAACAAGGAAGAATGCTGCTGGACACAAGAATGGCCCACTTTAACAAAAACTTACATTGCAAATTAACCCGCTACTGGAAATTTCTCATGGGGAGAATTTCAACAAAACAAAAAAAAAATTTTTTTCTAGCCATAAAGATTAAATGTTTAAATTTTCAGCCCTCTAGCTCAATTGATGTGGCCTGTCCACACAATATATATATATAGCCAGACTAATCAAAAAACAGAAGAAACATGTGCTGATAGTTTTGGTTGACGGTTTTTGATACCTTTGTTAGTCAGATTTTTCTGACTAACAAAATTTGAAGTCATTTTTAATATGATATAAGCACTGCCAAATAACCTTTTCTCTGGTAATATAAAGCAACATAAAACAAAATGTTAATGCATATTTAATAGACTATAAATACACAAAAATATAGTTGGAAACAATAGGACATAAAACTATAATTGAACCAGTTAATTGGCCCACACACCTTATATGTATTTGATATTTACTAAGGTTAGCTTAGTCTGACACAAAACTTCAAGAGCAAGACATACAGACTACACAAGTGAATGGTTTAGTGCGATCGTTCTCCACTTTTTTCAACCAACAGCTTCTTCTATCAAAATTTTCAAAACGACACACTGGTGTAGGCCACAGATCACGTGTGCTAAATCAGTTGGAGAAAATATGTACGAACAAAAATAGGCGGATTTTGAAAAAAATTCTTCAAACTGCAAACTATTGTTCGGGAAGATCCTTTTTTTCGAATACTTCCCTTCCATTTCCTGCTCAACTGTTATCAATGTATTCCACTTGGCTGATTCCATTATGAAAAATACATTTTGAAATGGTATAAAATTCGCCCCCTGGCATTTTGAAATCACTCCCCACCCCCCCATTCCCTGCCCTCTGAGGGGGATTGACCACTTGTTGAGAACCACTGGTCTAGTGAGACTAGCTAAATAATTATCATTCTATATCAAGTGCCCACACTTAACATGTATTCAAACTATTTCAGGGAATGCAACACACAATAAAAAAGATAGCTCAACACTTGTCACTTACTGTTCGTTACTTTTCTGAATATTGATAAATCAATAAGCTTCAAACTCACAAAAATGAATAAAAATCTATAAGGCTGTTAGTTTTTCATTTTCTGGTCCGCCGATTTCTCCTAGAGCAATGGCTCCTAAACTTATTTTGTTGCAGAACCTTTAAACGATTTTCAAAAAATCGTGGAATACCCATATTTTATGGACAACCCCTGTCATCCTAATTGTAATAAGATATTACGTGAAACAAAAATTGTTTGAGAGATAGAATTTATTCATTATATATATATATATATATATATATATATATATATATATATAATAACTAATAATTGAGTCATCTACAGACAGCTGTTTCATTGTATTATAACTCTTCAGTGTGGTTATAGACTATCCATTATCCATCCAGTTTCATGAGGTTGGATCGAAACCTTCGCTTCAGACCCAGAGGCTGGCATTTTACCTCTGCCCTACGCAGAACTGGATGGTCAGTAAGGCTGAATTTAGGCAATATATTTACTTACGCACAATTTCCCATCCACTAGAGTGCTCTATTCCAGAGTTGGAAGAGCATTGCTATATAGCTTATAATGAACAAGTTACCTTAATATATATATATATATATATATATATAT
This sequence comes from Thysanoteuthis rhombus, assembly GCA_963457665.1. NCBI lineage: Eukaryota > Metazoa > Mollusca > Cephalopoda > Oegopsida > Thysanoteuthidae > Thysanoteuthis > Thysanoteuthis major. Next base: position 34,690,835 of record OY735231.1, on the reverse strand, counting down.
ATATATATATATATATATATATAAATAAAAATATATGATAAATGGAACATTAAAATAAAATACAACTGTTTTTGATTGATATAGATTCATAATAGTGAAAATAAAATTATTAAAAACAGATTAATGCAAAGAATCTTGCTGCTTTTGTGACTCCAGTATCCTCTGAAAATTTGGCTTATTATTGGATTATTGAACTCATATATCTGGTGCAGCATTCAGTCAGTTGTGCTAACATATTTAGAAAAGCCAGTTTCATACAAATATGTTGTTGCAAACATTAATAGAACTCAAGTAGCCTGTTATGATGAATCGAGATATTCGTCAAATATATCACACCAGAAAATTGCTACAAGGTCTCCTCAAAATTTGGTCTTTAACCAAGTATCTGAACTAATGTTGATTAAATTTTGATAATCCCTTACCACAGATGCTGTAGGTTTCTTTTCAAACCTTTGAATGGATTTTGTACCCAATAATTTGTTCTTCAAATTTGGAAAATACTTAGAGATTCTAATCAGCTACAAAGATGATTTTTCATATCAATTAAGATTTCAAACTCAGAATCCAGTTCAGATTCTTCAAGGAAATCACTAATGAGAAAACAGTCAAAAGCATTCTTATCAAATTTCATCAAAAGACATTACCTTGCGTAACCCTAGAATTCTTTTTACAGAACCCTACAATTCTGCAGAACCCAATCTGGGGAAACACTGTTCTAGAGGATTTTACTACAAACAAAAGAACAAGCTCTGATCAAGGATGATCCACTGTAATCCTAATTAATCTAACGAGTTTTTAATATTATAAGTTGAGTTTATCAGGCCCCGCACTGATATTTACTAAGTTTTCTCTGGCACAGGGACCCAATAGTGAAACACTTGTGAAAGATCAAATGGGATATTTAAAATATCTCTAGAAGAGAAAAATAGTTGAACTTACAGACCACTCCAATATCTGGATATACAGATATGAAAAAACAAAAAAAAAAAAAAAAAAAAAAAAATGGAAGAATTTTGCAAACATTAATTCAGTGGAAGTTGAAGCAAATGAGGAAAGTTATCAAAAAGCTGAAGTAACGTTTAGTTTATAACTGTTTTTCAAATCAAAGTTCCAGTTGGGGGCGGGTTAAATCATGGACAGAAGTTTGCTTATTTTCACAATAACTCTCCTCATTATGTTTCAAGATTGAGAACACATCTTCTCTTCAAGTGGTTAGGGCTGTGCTGAAACTGCCCCGAGAAAATGGACAGGATTTTAAACAAATATTTGCAATATATTCAATGAACCGCACTTGAACTTGCACAATGGTTTGTGGTTATCAAGATAGAGTCTATCGCATATAAACACTCCCGTGGTGACAGTGGATGGATGGTCGGATTTAGAGTTTGAGGGGAGAAAGAGTTGAATTTTATCTAGACATCATTCTTCTCAATATAGCACACAAGAAGCCAATTTGAAATTATACGAGGAAGAAGTTCATAGAGCATGGTATATATTTGTATGAAACATACACCATTAGTTATAATGAAATCATGGTTAAAAAAAAATTTTTTAGATTTCTTGATCTCACGCTGAGCTTTTTAAATTTATAGCAGCTAAATTTAACTATTGTTCAACCTTTTCATATTAAATAAAGAAATTTATATAATTTAAATAGCATTTTGAAACACAAAATTTACACAATATTTGGATATGAACTCTTTGATACATCACTGGTTAGCTAGAGCAATGATATACTATAAGTTAATTTCAGTCATGTCCCAAATAGGACCATGAAGTAGCATTTAGTTCTTATGTACAGAGTTTTAGGTTTAAAAATATCTGAAACAAACACAAAGATATACAGTAATTTATCATAAGTCACCATGTTATAATAGATTACATTAGATATTTGTGCATAAGTCACTTCTTACATAAAGAATTGATGAGGTCATTCTTGTTGGCAGTAACTCTAACTGAACATATTATTGATATAAATTAGTTGAATGACATTATTGCATCTTTCAATACGGCATTGTTTGTTCTGGGACCATTGATGCAGCTACAGAACAGGAGACGGAAGACAAGAGGGAGAAACAAACATTGTGGGTATCATGATTTCATTCGAAGTGCAACTCTTTTCAATAACAGACGTCCATCTCGTTAACAGTTGTACGGTGTGGCTTATCGGTTTGGCAATAGAGACCCATCGGAACATCCAAATTTAGAGATATAGCCATATGTTTCCTAATCCGATTTTCTCCATATAGTTTGTTTACATCTAGTAGTAGTCTTGAGTTGTTCAAATTGCTTTGATAATGCATTTCCAAATAAAACAATATGAGTCAAAAAAGAAAAAAAGAAAAAAGAAAAAAAGAAAAGAAAAAAGAAAAAAGAAAAAAAGCAAAAAAGAAAAAAGAAAAAAGGAAAAAAAAAAAAGGAAAAAAGAAAAAAGAAAAAAAAGGAAAAAAGAAAAAAGAAAAAAGAAGAAAGAAAAAAAGAAAAAAGAAAAAAAAAAGAAGAAAGAAAAAAAGAAAAAAGAAAAAAGAAGAAAGAAAAAAAAAGAAGAAAGAAAAAAAAAAGAAGAAAGAAAAAAAGAAAAAAGAAAAAAAGAAAAAAGAAAGAAAGAAAAAAGAAGAGAGAAAAACAAAAAAGAAGAAAAAGAAAACTACCCAAAAAGAGTCAATCTTGCTACAAACACAGAGCCGGTTGAGGACCAATCATCGCGGTAGAGAAAAACAAAAACCTGAGATAAGTAATAATGATTGACATTTAATGAAATAACCGTCTCATATCATAGTGTGTTATGAAAATGACACTTGAAAGGGGGAACTTTGTGATACGTCCTCATGTCAAATAAAAAAGAGAGAATAAAAAAACGCACAGACACAAAAATTCATGGAACTGAAGAAAACAGCCACATTTGACACCAGACCAAGAATGTAGAAATTGCAACAAATACGTTACATTAAGGCAAGCCAATTTAGTAATCATTTGTCAAGTTTATTCAATTTCTACACACAAATATACACATTATATCACAGATTATAGAAAAATTAACAATAAATGCCAAATAAAGCCAGTTAGCACTTGCAAATAGTTTGCCATCAGCATTAGCTAGCACCATTTCTCAGCATAATTTAGAGAAAATTTGAGAGCGTATTTTCATGTTTACTCAAATAAGAATACAGTGACTTATTTTTCCAAAATAGTAACTCATTTGAATGATAAATGAAGCAAAATTTAAGAGATAAACTGAAAATTTTAGCTGAAAATGAAATTTCAAATCATCACAAAAATGTGCGAGTGCTTATAAGAAAGACAACCATGTTCTAAGATCAATATTTTTAATCGTATAATCCATGGCAAAAAAAAGACCTTTTCACAGCAGTACATCTTACGTGAATTTTAGATAATTGAATTTGCTCTAATTATTTCAGAGATTTTTCATCATCAACCTAAAATTGTCCCTCTTAATCTTTTTATATGAAAGCCTGTCTCACTTTTTGGTCTGTTTGTTTGTTTCTGTCATGCTAAAGCAAAGAGGAAGAGGGTAAAGCAGGGCTCTACTGTGAGTTCACTTCTACATCCCTACTCTACAACTGATATCTTAGGAGTAACACAGAAACAATTCCACTAAATATAGCAGTTTCTGATTTTTCATGAATGAAAATGGTGTTTTTCTCATTAAAAAAAATTCTTCTCGCCCAATCCAGTTGCCTTATTGCTATAAAATTATCGACAGAAAATATGGAAATTTGTAGACAAATCAGCAGAAAAATAAATTCTGTTTGAAAGTATGAGGTTTTTTACAATAAATACATGTATAATTTATCAATACGTAAACAATTGTCAATTTTGATGGGTACCCTGCAAGTAAAACAAATATTACACAGCAATATACTTGCTTCTAGCTTTTTATCGTTCAGTAAAGTTAATCTTTATATTCACAAATAACACTTGTTAGTTACCATTATACACTAGTTCATCTGCACCACCAAAAATGACAGCATATACTAAGTATATAGATATACGCATAGCATACTATATACGCGGATAATAGAAATTTACATTGCAGTGAGTTTGGAGAAAAGCATTCTACTGACCACAAAAAATTTATCATTTCTCTTCTTTTTATTGTTCTTAAATTTCATTACATCATCAGAACATAAAATTCTATTTTATTAAGTCAGTTACATCCTTCAGCAGGACAGAGTACAAAAACATGTTACTAATTATTATAAATATATATATATGGACGTGGATGCATAATCACTAACTAATTTCAACTATTAATCACAACAGACAAATTCTTTAAAAATCGGACTGGTATATATTAGGAGCATATTTGATTTTCAGATCAAACCTAGTTTTACCTACTCTAATTTTGATCAATTTTAGCCATTTTTGTATAGTTTTAGCAAATCAAGACTGTATTGCACCATCAAATGATATATATAAAACAGTCATATGAATATTTATACTGCAGTAAGGTCATGTGACTTGATAAATACTTATAGTCACAAGCAAAAATTGAATTCTACAAAATTTTACCTAATAAAGTCCAAGATTTCAAAGAGTGTGCTATAAAACCATTACTCAAAAGCTACATATTATATTTGTAATCTCATCATCAGTCATTATAAGTCCATTGCTGGACAAGGGCTTTCCTCATCACCTTCCATGATGACCATAGCTGTGCTGACCTCTGCTATGTCCTGCTGCCAAAGCTTTCTATCTCATTCCCCATCTTGTATCTGGTCTTTACCTACGGCATTCACAGTCCCATCGGCACTAATCAGTTAGCATTTTGTTCCATCTATTGTTATCTCTTCCTGCTAAGTGACCAGCCCATCTCGATTTTTTTTGATTAACTATTTGTATAATATCCTTCACTCTAGTTCTCCCTTTGATCAAGATTGATCTTTCTCTATCAGAGTCATTCCCAGCACTGCTCATTCCATGTCTCTATGCAATTCTAAGTCTGTTTAGTTAGTTTCCCTGTTTTGCATTCTTAACTCATCGCTGGCATTATGCACTAATTGTAGACTTTATTCTCTAAGCACCTTGGCAAGGTGCTCTTCAAGGTCTCTATTTATACCAAATGCTTTCTAGCTGATAGTTATGCGTTAAGTCTGGGCCATATATCAACTTCACGTGATATACCAGCATATTTTCAAATGTGGTAGAAAATACTGTTTATACCAATTTAGCCACAATGATGCCAATTTAGTTATTTTGGAACAAAATCTAGCACCTTTCTTTCTTAAACTCACCTGCTCCCTCCCAAAAATAATCCCCCCCCACTTTTCCCGGGGCACGCCAAACCTACCCTTCTCTCTTTCACAGTTCCTTCAAATTCACTAGAACACTATTTTTTCTCTTTATTTTATTTACATTTTTAGTATCTTATAGTCAGAGTATTATTAGTTGAAAAAGCAGCATTCTCAGAGATATGCCTATATTTTTTTTTAGTTTAGTCATTGTAATTTTTATTTCAGTTTGTTTTAATACAAGGTTTTGTGAAATCTTACATGGCTTCGACTTACAATAAAGGAAAAGAAGAATACTGGGATATATATCGGTATACAATACCAGCATATGAATTTTCGTCTAAATTGCCCATCCCTGCCGGATGGGATAATGGATAGTCTATAGCCACACTGAAGAGTTGTAATACAATGAAACAACTGTCTTTGAATGATACAATAATTAACACTCCCTCATTCAGGATTGAGCACTCTCTAAGTGAGGTAACTTGTTCATTGTAAGCTTACACAATGCTCTTCCAACATGGAATGGAGCACGACCGTCCAGTTCCGTGGAGTAAAGGGAGAATACTAGCCTCCGGGTCTGAAGCTATGGTTTCGATCCTGCCTCGTGGTACTGGATGAGATAATGGATAGTCTATAGCCACACTGAAGAGTTGTAATACAATGAAACAACTGTCTTTGAATGATACAATAATTAACACTCCCTCATTCAGGATTGAGCACTCTCTAAGTGAGGTAACTTGTTCATTGTAAGCTTACACAATGCTCTTCCAACATGGAATGGAGCACGACCGTCCAGTTCCGTGGAGTAAAGGGAGAATACTAGCCTCCGGGTCTGAAGCTATGGTTTCGATCCTGCCTCGTGGTACTGGATGAGATAATGGATAGTCTATAGTCACACTGAAGAGTTATGATACAACGAAACAGCTGTCTTTGGATGACACAATAAATATTATATATATATATATATATATATATATATATATATATATATACAAACACAAACTTTTTTAAACACTGGTGCCTATATGTTTCAAGGGAAAAAATATTAGTAGTGCCATTACTGATGGCAAATGATACGGGTTTCTGATTTATAAATAGTTATATTACAATCTCTTTATTTCAAGGGATAAATTACTTGAAGTACCAGACCTGCAAGTAACAGACACATATTTTACACTACATAAGAACATGTCAGTTACTAAAGTACAGTTTTTTTTAACCTTCTATAAGTCATATATGAAGGGAAAGTAGAAAAAGTTTAGTATAGCTGACCATATCTAGAGAGAGAAGGTCCACAATTCACTCTCAGAGAGAGAAAAGGGTTCAGCATGCCCTTTCTCTGGGAAAAGGTTCAAGTAATTAAGGAACATTGCAGAAAAGTGAGGAAATTGAATGAAGCTGCATACATTAACTCAACAGTTGGTCAGTGTGGATTTCTTTGGTCAGTAAGGAGAATTGGAGAGCATACCTGCATATAAACATGGAATCATATTGATTACACTAGTTACTGATAATGGAATCATCAGTGTGGCTTGCATTGTCAAAATGAGTTGAGCTGGTCAATATATTAGCCACTATTTCTTTTCTATATGCCACCGATCTCTCAAGAAGAGATCTGTCTCTCCCTACTGACTGTAGACAGAAGGCTGTAGAATGGATAATCTTCTAGTCCAAACAATTATTAGAAAAAGAAAAATCCACACATACATTACTCAGCAATGAGCTGATATCCTCTGTCACACACAAGATATGCAACTGACGCAGTAAAATAGAATTTCATTCATGTTCTAATGAATAATAATGAAATTGCTGGATTTGAAAAACAAAAATTTTTATAAGTAATGAAAACAAAATTCATTAAAATGATTAAATATCTGTTTGCCGTCAATAGCACGCTTTTCTCCTATCTCACTGTAATGCAAATCTCCATTTTCCGAGTATATAAAATGCAGAATGTATCCATGTATGCTGTCATTTTTGACGGCACAGGTAAAGTAGTAATTCAATAATTGACAATTCTTCATCTATAAAATCAGACATATACAAGATTCAAATATTTCAAAATATCAAACCCTATTACCTTAAATTTTCTCATCAGATGAAGCATTGTCAATCATTATCAATTTTTTTTTTTTTACGAGAATTTCCTTCATCTTAATTTCAGTTGTCTTTCATTGCAACAACTCAAACTCAGGCCCCATCTCTACAGACGTTAGCAAACAGTGCAGATCTGAAATGAAGAATAATCTCTTTGCAAGATTTAAGCTAATATCCTTTTTACCTTGAGAAACCTTTCTATGTACAACAGCCGCACTACCACTTGAACTACGAAAGTTAAATGGTGCAGAACTTCAACTCTGACCATATAGACTCAATCTTTATTTTCCCCATACACTTGGCACAGGCATATATGATGCTTTGTTCAGATATCATAAAACAACAATAACCCAAAAGTAACCGAATTATAATGGCAACCAGGCAGGTGCACATGCAAAAATTTATAGAAATGTGCATCACTTTTTTTTTTTTTTTTTAAACGTGCATTTTTTTTTTTTCCAAATATTTAAAATGAGATTGCTTCATTGAAATCCATGCGAAGTGCAGTAAAAGGCAAGTAGGAAGAGAAAGAAATTTTTAAATTCCTCCCGCACCATAAAAAAGCAATGGTAAATATCAGAAGTAGACAACTACCTGGGAACTAAGTGAATTACTTTGAAATATGTATCTTGAGGCATGTGCCAGAGTTGGACTCAACTGCAGGAAGAAATGAATATGATAACAAAAGTTTACACTATAGAAATAATTTCAGTCTTAACACAAAGAGTTCAAGATATTTAACCCCCAGTTAGCATAGAGAAAAGAACAAATATAAATGTTAAAAAAGTAAAATTTTAATGAATTATTTTTATAACTCAAATGATAGTTTACATTGCAGAATAAACAATTTACAAGAGGTTAATTTTTCAATTGAGTTCTTTCTAATACTTAAAATAAAGAAACTCATTTCCTATCACAATTATAATACAGCCTTAAACTAGATTCAATACTGAAAGCTTTATGTTATTGCTACTACTCTTGCCAATAACATACCATAAACTTTTGGTTTCACAATATTATAAATATGAAACTTTCTTTTTTCAGAAAGATAGGTACATCTATTACCCAGTGAATGTATTTTCTACAAATTTGAGTAAAGTCATTAACATTCCAACTTTTTTGGACAATTTGATCTTTTCTTACCATTTTGTTGTTGACATTACATTCTGGCAGAGTCATTTTGTGGTCTGAAGGTAAAATACTAAATTGATACTAATTTTTCCTTCATTTGTAGCATTGGAAAGAGAGAGAGAGAGAGAGAGAGAGAGAGAGAGGGAGTCCAAATTGCAATCTACACCCGAAGAAGGCCATAGATTGAATTGTCCAAAACATTTGTTGGTATATCTATTCCTCATTTTATAATAGATGTATAAGTTTATTAAATGAAAAATAAAAGACAGCACTTTTATTTTTGACATTGAATTTGGTTCTGTCTTTTGCCAACTTTCAAGCAACTTCAGCATTCCATTCTACCAGTACTTTTTTTTATCTTTCTCAGCAAACAACTTTTCTAGGTGCCTTTCGCAGTCTTTCAGGGAATTGAATTTTTTTTTTTTTCAATAAGACAATTCTGTAGAGACTAAAATAAATAGTAATTCGAAAATGCAAATGAAAACATTGGACGAGTGAAAACTCGCAAGCCTCGTCACCAACAAAACATGCAGTCTAGCATTATCCCAATGAAATATTATACACCCAGTCTCTCAACTAATTCTGCACACTCTTCAATTGGTCTGATCAAGAGCAGTACTTGTTTGAATCAATAGTCTGTTTTTTTGGAAAGAGATCATAGTAAAGAGCTCCCTTCCAATCCAACAACATGCACAATATTGCATTCTTTGGATGAAGACAGACTGTTGGTGTGGTTAACGATGGTTCATTTTTCAATTCAAATCTTCATTTATGCATTTTAAGGATATTGATTCAATAAAAGAAATAATTGACTGCATTTTAAAGAATTATGATTTTTATTAATGCAAAAAGGGGTTTGAATACCAGAATAGAAGTACTCATTCGTCATTGGAATATGGGTTATTTTTTTTTTCAAAAGCAACCAATTTAAGATCCCCAAAAAGCCTGAAAAATACCCAAAATCAAATGCCAATATTATCAATCTGCTACTCAAAGTATTGGGGGGGTAGCTTTCAAAATGAAAACATTTATCTTTTAACACTGGAGAGAAAAAAAATCTCTGAAGTTTTGGTTTATTTAAAATTTGAAACATTCACGACCTGTTCATTTGAAAAGAACTTTGTGCGAAATTCTTTTTGCCCATAAGATTTTTTTTTTAAACCCTGGAAATGACCAATCTTTTGCATTCCACTTTGTTGTAAAATATCAACTATCTATTGCGGGTCACAATCTGTAGCAAAAACGGAATATTTCTGTCATGTTCAAGTCATGGATTGCACATAGAAATACAGTACAATCGGGGTTTTCCACTTATGTCAGAGTCACAAATCAATGCAACTAACATAACCAAGTTTATACAAATGATTTTCATTGCTCAATTAGGATATTTTGAGTATTTTGGCTGTCTCTTTATCGTTCTCAAGTAATGTCTTAATTTAATTGCAATCAATCACTAATAATCTACCTGACTGTGGGGCATAGGTCAAAACAGAAGGAAGCTTGATCAGGAAATTGGTACGAGTTTTCTTTTGGAAATGCTGGCTAACACCCCGGGTATATACTTTTACACAGATAATTATGTACAAGTTTCATTGGTGTGTTAAGAGATCAGAGTAGAAATGATTAATAATCAGAAAGCATAACAGTAGTATGCACAAACAAGCAGAATAACACATAGGTTATGCATTTTATATCATGACTCAAAAAAGAGATGGGGAGTGGGAGACTGGAGAGAGGGAGGGAAAGAGAGGGAAGGGGGAGGAGAGAGAGGAGGGAAGGAGAGAGGGGGAAGGAGGGGGAAGGAGAGGGGGAAGGAGAGGGGAAGGGGAAGGAGAGGGGAAGGGGAAGGAGAGGGGGAAACGAGAGAGGGAAGGAGGGGGAGGGAGGAGGGAAGGAGAAGGAGGGAGGAGGGAAGGAGAGGGAGGGAGGAGGGAAGGAGAGGGAGGGAGGAGGGAAGGAGAGGGAGGGAGGGAAGGAGAGGGAGGGAAGGAGAGGGAGGGAAGGAGAGGGAGGGAAGGAGAGGGAGGGAGGAGGGAAGGAGAGGGAGGGAGGAGGGAAGGAGAGGGAGGGAGGAGGGAAGGAGAGAGAGGGAGGAGGGGAGGAGGGAGAGGGAGGAGGGAAGGAGGGAGAGGGAGAGGGAGAGGGAGAGGGAGAGGAAGGGAGGGAGAGGGAGAGGGAGAGGAAAGTGGAGAGGGAGAGGAGGAGAGGAGGAGAGGGAGAGGGAGAGAGGAAGGGTCAATTGGAAGTGAATCAAGACAAATTGATGGGAGAAAATGAGCAAGTGTTATCAGAAAAATTGTCACAGGTGCAAAGAACAAAGAAAAATATGAGACTAAAGAGAAAAAAAGTTTCATGTTTTTACCTCTTGATTAGAATCATCAACTTTGTCCAGACCAAGGATGATACCTGTTCCTAACTTTTGCAAATTTTCCCAAAGTTGATCCAATTCTTTTCGGCTATAACCACTGATAACTTCTTCCCAATCGACTCCCGTACCTTTTTTCTTTTAAAAGAAGAAAAAGAAAAGCAAAAATTATAGCATACAAAAAAAAAAAAAAAACACAAATCTTATACATAATATAAATACTAAATCTTTTAAAAAGTACTTTTACAATAGATGTTTCTTTTTTTCATGACAAGTAAACATACCCCTATCACACTGATTTTACAAAAAGTCAACCGGTGTTTTTGTAAATAATAAACTATGAAACAAGAAGCCTCAAATTGTCTTCCTTTGTTTTCTGGGGAATATAGAACCAACCAGTTAGCATTAAGCAAAGGAACAGTCAGTAATCTGAGATTCAGGAAATTGAATGTCATTGCATATTGTGTTTAAACATCATTTTTTTTTCTAGTTATTTGTTTATAATACAAGTCGTATAATATTTCAAAGATTATTTTAATTTCAAGAAAAATATTTGTTTTTTTTGTTTTTTTCACTTTAACAATTTTTACTCAAAGTATATATAATTCCATTTTCCCCAGACAATGGTAAAGAAAAAGAAAGTTAAATTTAGTGTATTAGAAAAGTGGGTTAGATTTTTCAGTAAAGAAAAAAAACTATTTTGTAGCCTTTTTATAAGTGGAAACAGAGCTCGTTACCCATAAACAGTAGGCATATACAGCAACATCTCGAGATATATGAGTGACTTGTTTTGAATGGTCATAATCGAGCTATATAACACCCATAAAATAGAACTTTTTAAAAGTCAACCCTTTTTGTGTCTGGACTCAAAAAAAAAAAATACAAGTAAACAATAGAAATTAAATAAAACATCTTTTAAAATAATTATAAAAGGTTTTTTCTTCCTAGACTGCAAAAAATAAATAAATAAAAGAAGTTTTTTGCACACAATCTAATTGATGAAAGATAGACATACATTGTTAAACCCAAGATCATGCCCTTTCCATTACAAGTTCTATCCCCCATATATTCTGAAACCAAAAACACTTCTGGTCCGAGACGTTTCAGATGATAGATACTGAACATGTATATTTTTTTTTTGTTCAAAAAGATAATTACATGATCAAATCAATCATCAGCCTTTTAACATCTGTGGTTGGACATGGACTTTCTCCCAAGCATCATTGCAGCAATACCTTCTAAACTTGTCTAAATCATCATGTCATCTTATTTCTTGTTGGTCACTAATTTACATATGATCTCAAGGAGTCCACTTTGTGAGCCATTATGTCCAGCGGTTGTCTGATATACTTTAAACATGGCCTGCCAGTTTCCATTTGAGCTTTCTAATGATTGTATTGATATTTCTGCTTCCTGTTATTTTTCTTCCATCATGTGTTGACTTGCAATCTCACCATTTGATATTAAGCATGACCTTCGCCTGTGCACATTGCAGGGTTCTTAGTTTGTGAGCCGATCCCTGGTTTAAGTTTCACCTACCATCTGTGATTAGATATAATTGCGATCATTGTTTCGTTATCCCTCTTTCCCAGAGGCCCGTTGTTTTCGGCTATAGAAAAAAAAAAAATCTTTGTCCACAAATCCAAGCCATTCATATGTAATCACCAGAACGGATAAAACTTTTGAGGTATCTCTTTAATAAATTCCATCTTCAGTATCACTGGTTACCCTAACAGTTAGTTATATATCAAGAGTGATCGTGTAGGGGAAAACCAATTGAACTTTATTTTGCAGTTGTAGTCAAGACAAGTAGCAGGTTCAAGTCTTAGCGTTAATCACTTCGTTGTTATTAGTTTTATCAAAAGCAATGGCAAAATTAACTTTATATAATCCCAATTTTTTCACACAATTTATACTGAAATTCACAAATACTAAACCGGTCTGGTCAGTCACTAAATAGAAACCATCACATGACCAACCACTTTTAGTAGCATGTGGTGTTGGAGGGGATCAATGAATAAGTTACTTCTCAAGCCTTTTGTTTGGAAGTGATCACCAAAAAAAAGGACGAATTTTTAAAAAATGAAAACAAGCGCGAATGCTACAAGACACAAACTAAGGGATCATTTTAGCATAAATTTACATTGCAAATTGAACCATCACGCTAAAAACCTTTTTAGGAATTAATTTTTTTTTTTTTATAGAACAAAATAAAGTTTTCTTTTCTCAACATATTAAGGAGTAAAATGTTGAAATTTTCAGCCCTCTACCTCCATTGATGTAGCCTGTACATGTGATACATATATAACCAGACAGACCCACTTGAAAACTGGAGAGACAATTCCTAATAAAACAAAATCAAAATGCTTAGTCTACTGCTTGATCTGAATCAATCAACATGGCTGAATTATCATCTAACTCTAAAATGATTATCAAATTTGTTGCTCAAATTTCTTTTGATTAATTTGACATGCCAATTAGTACATTCATACAAAAATCATACCAGATATTTAATTATAGATCAATGAATGATAAATGTAAACGACCATTCTGTACTGCATAAAGAAATACTTCATAATTGCTATGATGGCTCGTTTCGGCAATCCACACCAGTTTTGAGTGTCTAAATAAAAATTTTAGTACAGCAATCGTTTAGCAAAAACAGATCTTAAAATTATTTAATCTTTATGACTTATATAATTAGTATTTGACTTACGTACAAATTTTTTTTTTTTTTTTTTTTTTCCAAATCATTTGTTTTGAAATATCTGTACGGGGGTACATTGCTAGCTTAGCAGCTGTAGTTCCCAGCTCTTTTTAGAAAAAACTTCTCTTGACAAGCTGTTTGACAAAATTATTTCATTAGCTAAGAGGAAGCTACCAGTTCTCCACAATAAAATTTGTGACTTGGTGTCAAAAGTAAATTTTGTAATTTTCATCTCAGTTTAATCTCTCCATAAGTAGAGAATCTAAACTATCTAATTATAATGTCCCAATCTGTCAGGAGTTGTGCAGAGTTGTCTGTTACTTTATTGTGTTAACACTTTGTCTTCCATGTGTATTTTGAATGGAATGCTAGAGTGTTACAGTGGGGCAGGTTGGACCAACCATAAGATTTAGGGTAGGTTGGACCACTTTAGTAAGGTGTTGCCAGATATTAGAGACAATGTTCTGATGAAATTGTCTGTAGAGAACTCTGCTAAACAACTTCACGATATAACTTGAGTAATTGATGAAGATGATAAGGTGTTTGTTGTTAGCTATTTAAGGCAATCAAGAAAAATCAGTAGTAAATTTGTCAACATCCCGAATGTCGACATTTCTAACATTAACAAAGAGAATGTTGTAATGCCTCGGCTCCCACCCATCTCAGCTGGAGGTCCAAACGTGCATTTTCCTGTTGACTTAAGAACATTCAACTGCGAGTAGGTTAAGAAAGCACGTTAACCCACCCCAGACCGAACAAGAACTTTATAGTCAATACAATCCTAACAGAACCTAGTCAGCTTCTGTGAATTCCAGTTGTCAAGTTGACATATGTTTCAAGAGTTTCAGAACCAGAATTTGTGTTTTTCTTTCATTTTTTTTTTTTTGTCACTGGCCCAATGCACCCCACGATGCAGTCCAACATGCACCCCTGTGTTGCAAACTTGGCCTTTCGACTTACTTTTTTCAGTCTCAATTTCCCCTTCCAAAACATTATTTGGGAAAGACATGATACAGGTTATCATTAAGCAAGATGTAATACTGTCACCCTGTGTAAGAATCTGGGACTTAGTCACAAAAGTATCTAACAGTAAAAAGTTTGAAAAGTGAACCAACGTACCCCACTGAGCTTGTGCCCGAAAAAAAATTCTTCAGAGGACATTTGTTTTTATACCGAGTGTTGTTGTCCTGCCACTAGACAACCAAAACATTACTAAAACTAAACAATGAAATGTGTATTTAGCTTATATTCCATCTATGCCAGTGATTCTCTATCTTTTTCAACCAATTACCCCCACCTCAAAATTTCCAGTGTCATTGTCCCCCCCGGGAACCGGAATCATACTAGCAACATAATATGAAGAAAATTGTCTAAAAATTCCGTGAATGGAAGACTGCAATGCAATGCTACACATTTTTTGAAGGCCACATATCACATGTGCCAAATTATCGTAGCTAAAGAAAAAAATACACACAGAACAAAAAAAAAAGAAAAAAGAAATAAATACACTTTCACTGGCTTTAAAAATATGTTTATCTGTGTTTCTCTGAATTTTTGAGATGAGGTACTATTATTATCTCTATTATTTTTCGGACTATCCTCATCTTGGTTGTATTCCATACAACGTTTCGGCCGTTGTACTCTACGGCCTTCATCAGGTATCATCTGGTAGGTGTGGGGGAAGTAACGAACCGAACCCTTTTTTTAACCGACAGGGGTATATAGACCGCACTCCCCTCTTAGCAGTAGTAGTATTTTCGAATTATCATTATCTTACACTGGGATTGAACCTAGAACCACTAGATTACTTGCAGTAATTCTGTCCGATTCTCTAACCACTACGCCATGTATGTTGTATGGAAAACAACCAAAATGAGGATAGTCCAAACAATAATAGAGATGATATTTATCTGCTAAGAAAAATCTCTTCCATCATACACTATTGATTGGTCTTCAGGGTTTGCATTTCTTCTAAAAGTTTCTTAACATAAGGCTGCGTTGAGGACAGACGTCATCTTCTACATTTGCTTTGTTCCTTTCATCTGTTTTCATCATAAGCAGCATAGAAAATTCAGCTTGGCATACTTAGGTGGAACTTGAACGTACAATAATTTTCAGCGAGAGTTTTGAAACCGATAGATATGACACGGTTATCCTTAGCCAAAACTTGTTTAGTGAGACATTGTTGAAAATTTCTCCGGCCGTAGAATCATTTTCAAGAGCAATAAATTCTTCTTGTTCTTCTTCAGACTGGTCCTCAATGTCCATTAGAAAAAATATGTCAGTCAGGTACGTGACAATCCAAACAAACAACCGGGTCTCCTTTCCACATACTTTGAAATAGAATAAAATTCCTCAAGGATTTTTAAATTCACCCACAGGGGGGGGGGGATTCCTCCCTGGTTGAGAACCACTAATCTAGGCTTTGAATAATGTTACTTGAGACTTGCCAGTACGTTGACACCAGCACACATATGTATATGTTTATTGCTATTTGCTACCTAACCAACAGTCAGACTTCGAAGTAAAATTATCAGTGTCTCTGAGTAACCATTAAATGTACGTTCGGGCAAAGTATTAATGTAAAAGCCAAGTTCAAAGCAGCTATCAAAAGAAATGTTTTTCTACCTCCGAGTCTTATGTAATAGTGAGTCACTTTTTAGCACAATAAAAGAGAATAAGAACATAGAACCATACAACAAAATCCCCTAAATGTTCTATTTGTAATGTGAAAGATTTATAAAAATTCTGGTCCAGCATCATAGACCAAAAAAGAAAAAAAAAAAAATATTTTTATATATATATATATATATATATATATATATATATATATATATATATATAAATAGAATGTGGATTCGCAACACAAACTAGCTCATGTTTCTGCCCTCTCCAGGCGAATTGCCTGATGAGGCCCGAAGAGGACAGAGACATAAGCTAGTTTGTGTAGCGAATCCACATTCAATTATCTATTTCCAGCTCTACTCTAAAACAACTTAACTTTATGAGTAAAAAGTTGTATGTATCGAGCCCTCTATGAAATAAATCCATTACATATCAGAAGTGGCTTTATATTATTATATTATGTTATACTACTAGCCTCATTTGTACCACATATACTAATATATTATATATATATATATATATATATATATATATATATATATATATATATATATATAAAAAATGAAAAAAGACCTGTTGTGTTCAAAATTTTAATTACAATATTCAAATATATCTGCATGATATCCATCCCCAGTGAATTCCAGACTCTGATTAACATCCGAGATTCAGAGGATTTGACCTTACAACGTGTCTTTATGAATATTCAAAGGTGCAGGAGTTTCTGTAGCACCAAGACTTTGGAATCAGTTACCCTATGATACATGGAACATGCACGTTTTTGGAAGTTTTAAACCAAAAAAAAAAACATTCTTGTTTTGAGATTTCAATAACTACATGAACTCAGTAAATAAATACACTTTGTAATTGAGGTTCCTGCCTGTGTTATCGTAGTGACTCCACGACAAGTTTCACTTCACTCCATCTCTCCCTTAACAGACATGACATTTTTTACTGCTATGATTACTTGGTTTTCAAGCACTTATTCAGTGGGGACTTGAGAATTTCACAGAAAGGGTGCTTTCAATAAATAAATATGTTCTTATATCAAGTTCTAAATAACTGGCAGTTGGGATTTAAGTTTTAAAAATCGAGTAATTTGACTCTTTAAAAACAGGCAGCCGCTCTAGCAGACACCTTTTGAAAGTTCACAAATACGAATGGCTGTTAACATGTTCTGACACCCAAGAAATCGTGTCCCACTGACCCAGAGACATTTATCAGCACGGTTGACTAAATATGATATACATGTATGTGTCGCTTAACGACCAGGTGAGATGGACATCAGGTGAATATTGTATAGTACATTATACTGTACAAGTCAATGGAATTCTTGACCATAGCTACACTAGTTGTACAAACTAAACAGCCAAAATTATGCACTTTATTGCAGATAATCTCACATAATGTGCACATTTTTAAATAGGATATATCTTGAATAGAATGGGCATCATTTCACTACCTTCAAAACTTATGCTGGCCTAGGCCTGCTCATGTACCATCAGCTGTCCACTGTTGCCAAATTGCATTCTGCATTTTTAACAGAAAATACGGTAGCAAGTATGCTTAATATGAAATGAAGAAATACTATACGAGTACTGTCTATATTACAGAACAGTTACATACTTATAGCAATAGCTATGCAGGGTAAGGTGTAATAAATTTCAGTACGTATGTAATGTTTCAATACCATACGTCTTGCAATTCTATATGCAATTATTTTCATTTCTTGAAGATGCACAGTCAAGGTTAATTTTATTCTATGAAAAGAAACAAGTGTTGGGTAAGTCTTTACCCAGAAAATGATATCCCAAAAATTGATAGAGGATTTCATGAAGAGAAAAAACACACGAGAGGTACTGTAGCACGTTCATTGATAGAGTTTTCTAACAAAAATATTAATTGAATAAAGTAACTGTACAGTAGAAAATATCATCAGATACTGATAAACAAGTACTGAACATTCAATGAAGATCCCACAACAATAAATGCGATTATTGCCAAATCACGTCACCCTGAATTGAAAATAATTTTAGATTAGGAAGCATCTTATAAGGGAATATCTTTCTACGAAGCTTCAAGTAAATCTGACACAAAAATGAGAAGAATGATTTTAAAGCACATTATTGACAGATCACATGACTCTGAGAGGAGGATTCTTATAAGAAAGAAGTATCTGATTGAGGGACACCTTTCCACCAAGTTTCAAGCAAATCTAACTTAAAACAGCAGAGAAACAATATGGGTACAAATCTACAAATGGATGGACTGAGCCTCTTATAGACGGGCAAGGACGCCTCTAAAAATACTGTAAAATGATATAAGCTAAATTGTATAGAATGTCGTTGAAATAGAAACCTATCATAGTACCAGCCTACCGTGGGCTACATTTTCATGACGTAATGATGATCCAAGGGTTTCACAAAACTTCCTAATTTGTGCTGTAAATTTTTATGCAAAAATAATTTCTTTTCACTAATTTTTTGGACTCTCCCTTTAACCAGAACACAATTTTTTTTTCACTACTTTTCATTATTTACCTTTGTATATTTCTTTGGTTAACATTTTCGCAAACTAATTACCTCCGTTCCAACACATGATCATCGACATCTATAAGAATTTTCCCCTCACAGGAAGATTTCTCAGGTCTAATGACCAGCACTGAGTCATCATAGGCAAAAATTATACTATTGAATTCTTTCACATGTGAAGGACCTGGCCAAGTCTCTTCTTGTGGAGGGGTTTCCTTTTAAGAGATATGTTCGATGTTGATAGTCTCATTATCATTGGATGAAATATTGTAACATTTTATTTCCATTGAATTTGACTAGTTTCTACTTTCATCTTAATGTGAAAAACAACTGTAAATCATGTTTGCTCGGTTTATATTTACTTTTCTTGGTAAATTTGCTATCGTGCAGCAAAAACAGTATGGGGCATCTTTGTCTTTCTAGTGAAAAAAAAAAATTGACATATCTTATTTATGGTTTAGAATGGGGGTATAAAAGTGGCTGCAAAATCTTGTTTAAATTTTAAAAGCCACTGCTTACTTCCATCGTGTCCAATTAGCAGAGTTTAATGGTGGTACTTTTATTATTAGTTGCTTGGGCTCCTGGGCATCTGCGTGAGGGAGTCAGGGTTCAAAGGAATGAAGACAAAAGGAGACCAGAGAACCAAGTAGGAGGGAGACCAAGGAACCAAGTAGGAGGGAGACCAAGGAACCAAGTAGGAGGGAGACCAAGGAACCAAGCAGGAGGGAGACCAGAGAACCAAGCAGGAGGGAGACCAGAGAACCAAGTAGGAGGGAGACCAAGGAACCAAGTAGGAGGGAGACCAAGGAACCAAAAAGGAGGGAGACCAAGGAACCAAAAAGGAGGGAGACCAAGGAACCAAGTAGGAGGGAGACCAAGGAACCAAGTAGGAGGGAGACCAAGGAACCAAGTAGGAGGGAGACCAAGGAACCAAGTAGGAGGGAGACCAAGGAACCAAGTAGGAGGGAGACCAAGGAACCAAAAAGGAGGGAGACCAAGGAACCAAAAAGGAGGGAGACCAAGGAACCAAAAAGGAGGGAGACCAAGGAACCAAAACGGAGGGAGACCAAGGAACCAAGTAGGAGGGAGACCAAGGAACCAAGTAGGAGGGAGACCGATGAACCAAGTAGGAGGGAGACCAAGGAACCAAGTAGGAGGGAGACCAGAGAACCAAGTAGGAGGGAGACCAAGGAACCAAGTAGGAGGGAGACCAAGGAACCAAAAAGGAGGGAGACCAAGGAACCAAAAAGGAGGGAGACCAAGGAACCAAAAAGGAGGGAGACCAAGGAACCAAAAAGGAGGGAGACCAGAGAACCAAGCAGGAGGGAGACCAGAGAACCAAGTAGGAGGGAGACCAAGGAACCAAGTAGGAAGGAGACCAGAGAACCAAGCAGGAGGGAGACCAGAGAACCAAGCAGGAGGGAGACCAGAGAACCAAGCAGGAGGGAGACCAAGGAACCAAGTAGGAGGGAGACAAAGGAACCAAGTAGGAGGGAGACCAAGGAACCAAAAAGGAGGGAGACCAAGGAACCAAAAAGGAGGGAGACCAAGGAACCAAGTAGGAGGGAGACCAGAGAACCAAGTAGGAGGGAGACCAAGGAACCAAAAAGGAGGGAGACCAAGGAACCAAAAAGGAGGGAGACCAAGGAACCAAAAAGGAGGGAGACCAAGGAACCAAGTAGGAGGGAGACCAAGGAACCAAAAAGGAGGGAGACCAAAGAACCAAAAAGGAGGGAGACCAAGGAACCAAGTAGGAGGGAGACCAAGGAACCAAAAAGGAGGGAGACCAAGGAACCAAGTAGGAGGGAGACCAAGGAACCAAAAAGGAGGAGACCAAGGAACCAAAAAGGAGGGAGACCAAGGAACCAAAAAGGAGGGAGACCAAGGAACCAAGTAGGAGGGAGACCAAGGAACCAAGCAGGAGGGAGACCAGAGAACCAAGTAGGAGGGAGACCAAGGAACCAAGTAGGAGGGAGACCAAGGAACCAAGTAGGAGGGAGACTAAGGAACCAAGTAGGAGGGAGACCAAGGAACCAAAAAGGAGGGAGACCAAGGAACCAAAAAGGAGGGAGACCAGAGAACCAAGTAGGAGGGAGACCAAGGAACCAAAAAGGAGGGAGACCAAGGAACCAAGTAGGAGGGAGACCAAGGAACCAAGTAGGAGGGAGACCAAGGAACCAAGTAGGAGGGAGACCAAGGAACCAAAAAGGAGGGAGACCAAGGAACCAAGTAGGAGGGAGACCAGAGAACCAAGTAGGAGGGAGACCAAGGAACCAAAAAGGAGGGAGACCAAGGAACCAAGTAGGAGGGAGACCAAGGAACCAAAAAGGAGGGAGACCAGAGAACCAAGCAGGAGGGAGACCAAGGAACCAAGTAGGAGGGAGACCAAGGAACCAAGTAGGAGGGAGACCAGAGAACCAAGCAGGAGGGAGACCAGAGAACCAAGTAGGAGGGAGACCAAGGAACCAAGTAGGAGGGAGACCAGAGAACCAAGCAGGAGGGAGACCAGAGAACCAAGTAGGAGGGAGACCAAGGAACCAAGTAGGAGGGAGACCAAAGAACCAAAAAGGAGAGAGACCAAGGAACCAAGTAGGAGGGAGACCAAGGAACCAAAAAGGAGGGAGACCAAGGAACCAAAAAGGAGGGAGACCAAGGAACCAAAAAGGAGGGAGACCAGAGAACTAAGCAGGAGGGAGACCAGAGAACCAAGCAGGAGGGAGACCAGAGAACCAAAGAGGAGGGAGACCAGAGAACCAAGTAGGAGGGAGACCAAGGAACCAAAAAAGGAGGGAGACCAAGGAACCAAAAAGGAGGGAGACCAAGGAACCAAGTAGGAGGGAGACCAAGGAACCAAGTAGGAGGGAGACCAGAGAACCAAAAAGGAGGGAGACCAAGGAACCAAAAAGGAGGGAGACCAAGGAACCAAAAAGGAGGGAGACCAAGGAACCAAGTAGGAGGGAGACCAAGGAACCAAAAAGGAGGGAGACCAAGGAACCAAGTAGGAGGGAGACCAGAGAACCAAGTAGGAGGGAGACCAAGGAACCAAGTAGGATGGAGACCAAGGAACCAAGTAGGAGGGAGACCAAAGAACCAAAAAGGAGGGAGACCAAGGAACCAAAAAGGAGGGAGACCAAGGAACCAAGTAGGAGGGAGACCAGAGAACCAAGTAGGAGGGAGACCAAGGAACCAAGTAGGAGGGAGACCAAGGAACCAAGTAGGAGGGAGACCAGAGAACCAAGTAGGAGGGAGACCAAGGAACCAAGTAGGAGGGAGATCAAGGAACCAAAAAGGAGGGAGACCAGAGAACCAAGTAGGAGGGAGACCAAGGAATCAAAAAGGAGGGAGACCAAGGAACCAAGTAGTAGGGAGACCAAGGAACCAAAAAGGAGGGAGACCAGAGAACCAAGCAGGAGGGAGACCAAGGAACCAAGTAGGAGGGAGACCAAGGAACCAAGTAGGAGGGAGACCAGAGAACCAAGCAGGAAGAGACCAGAGAACCAAGTAGGAGGGAGACCAAGGAACCAAGTAGGAGGGAGACCAGAGAACCAAGCAGGAGGGACACCAGAGAACCAAGTAGGAGGGAGACCAAGGAACCAAGTAGGGGGGAGACCAAAGAACCAAAAAGGAGAGAGACCAAGGAACCAAGTAGGAGGGAGACCAGAGAACCAAGTAGGAGGGAGACCAAGGAACCAAAAAGGAGGGAGACCAAGGAACCAAAAAGGAGGGAGACCAAGGAACCAAGTAGGAGGGAGACCAAGGAACCAAGTAGGAGGGAGACCAAAGAACCAAAAAGGAGGGAGACCAAAGAACCAAAAAGGAGGGAGACCAAGGAACCAAGTAGGAGGGAGACCAAGGAACCAAGTAGGAGGGAGACCAGAGAACCAAGTAGGAGGGAGACCAAGGAACCAAGTAGGAGGGAGACCAAAGAACCAAGTAGGAGGGAGACCAAGGAACCAAAAAGGAGGGAGACCAAGGAACCAAGTAGGAGGGAGACCAGAGAACCAAGTAGGAGGGAGACCAAGGAATCAAAAAGGAGGGAGACCAAGGAACCAAGTAGGAGGGAGACCAAGGAACCAAGTAGGAGGGAGACCAGAGAACCAAGTAGGAGGGAGACCAAGGAACCAAGTAGGAGGGAGACCAAGGAACCAAAAAGGAGGGAGACCAAGGAACCAAGTAGGAGGGAGACCAAGGAACCAAGTAGGAGGGAGACCAAGGAACCAAAAAGGAGGGAGACCAAGGAACCAAAAAGGAGGGAGACCAGAGAACCAAGCAGGAGGGAGACCAGAGAACCAAGTAGGAGGGAGACCAAGGAACCAAGTAGGAGGGAGACCAAGGAACCAAGTAGGAGGGAGACCAGAGAACCAAGCAGGAGGGAGACCAGAGAACCAAGTAGGAGGGAGACCAAGGAACCAAGTAGGAGGGAGACCAAAGAACCAAAAAGGAGGGAGACCAAGGAACCAAGTAGGAGGGAGACCAGAGAACCAAGTAGGAGGGAGACCAAGGAACCAAGTAGGAGGGAGACCAAGGAACCAAAAAGGAGGGAGACCAAGGAACCAAGTAGGAGGGAGACCAAGGAACCAAGTAGGAGGGAGACCAGAGAACCAAGTAGGAGGGAGACCAAGGAACCAAGTAGGAGGGAGACCAGAGAACCAAGCAGGAGGGAGACCAGAGAACCAAGTAGGAGGGAGACCAAGGAACCAAGTAGGAGGGAGACCAAAGAACCAAAAAGGAGGGAGACCAAGGAACCAAAAAAGAGGGAGACCAAAGAACCAAAAAGAAGGAAAAACCTTAAACGAAGAAGAAAGGATACCAACAAGAAAGAGAAATCAAAAAAAGGAAACAAGATCGAGAAGAAAAACATGCGTTCATTCAACGATAATAAATCAATTGCATATTCAAATAAAACAAACATTGACACCGTTTCCCACCTTCCCTACTGATCAAAACAACAAAGATGGTGATACCAGTCAGTAGCATACAGAATATGCAATCGATCGAATGCATGACAATACGATACTGTCAATTACTTCCAAACAGTATTAGTGTTCTAGTTGGCCTTCCGTAGTTTAGAAAAAAAACATGCAGAAATACCAGAGAAAACCGTCACCTAAGAAAATAAGCGAATATTTATCAAATTTACTGAAATAAAAGACATATTTGCAACCAAGTAATTTCTCCGTCATAAAATAATTCCCATGTATTCAACCCGAATGTGCACATCAAACAAAACTAATTAATTTTTTGAGAAGTAAAACAGCCCACGTGAGTTTTTACACTAATAATTAAATAAATGAAATAAAAGGCGATGTATAAGTTATGAGAAAAATAATGATGCTGACATTTTAGAGCCTATTTGAAATTGTCAAACTGTCAATTTTTTTAAATTTCAATTTTAGAAGTAAATCTCTTATCTTGTGGAAACTTGGGTGATTTGAAAGCAATACGATATTTGAGAATTTCTTCATAAACCTCTGCAGATAATACAGAAAAAATAAAACCAGTGCTACCTAAACACGATCCGGTGGGTTTAAATCAACCCCGGCTGGGTCGCCTGGGTGAGGGTGTGTGAGAGCGATGAAAAAGCTGACACACCCATTGACCCCAAGAGATATCACTGATAAGGTGTCTGTCAGTGTCCAGATATATCACAAGGTCTTGATTGTGAAAAAGCTCCTACACATGCTGTTGTTGACAAACGTTATTTTAGCTGATCTAACAAGTCAGTCGTTATTTTAAAAATCTAAACAAGGCAGTAGCAGTACTAATAGTATCTAAATGTAATTATTCACCATCTAAGCAGTTTTTGTTTTAAAAACCAGGTCCAGTCCAAACATTTATGGGTCCCTAAACAGAATATGGACCTCTATAGCTCTTAGGGACCCTATGAAGGCCATGGAGCCCCGAATAACTGCTTAGTTCGTTCAAAGTTCAGACCAACCGTTTAAAAATATTGATGGCAAAAATCAGCGATATTGAAACGATTTTTGAAGTTGTTTATCTTCTTGTGTTGTGTACGTAAGGATTTAGCTGATCTTGTAGTTGATCACCCCCAATTACTGTCATGATCGTTGTGAGGGTACTTGTACACTTACGACAAAAATGGTAAGTTAGCAAATTAAATCTAATAGACACAGAGTAAAAAATCCAAAAATAAACTCTATATCATTAATTTTACCCGAGTCGAGAGCGGAAGCACTCCTTGGTTTTGAAAGCTGGCATTTTCTTATTTTCGAAACTGTATACAATTAGTAGTGGCTTTTTAGTAAAAATGATGATATTACTGAAAAAAATGACTGAAAAGTTGGGGTTTTTTTATAATTAGATTCGATTTCTTGGTTTGTTCAACCGAGTCCCCTTACAACAATATCATGATGATTGATTTTGGATACTAAGCTTGTTCTACGAGATCGGCGATTATTCAATCCCATCCAGATAAATTATATAATATTCCCTCCAAAAATTGTAATAAAAGCACAAACATTTCAAGATGAAACAAAAGAAAGAAAAATTGTCAATGAAAAGATATTTCCCGTGTAAAATTCACATCACTTTTTCCCAGTGGAGCAGAATTTAAATCCAGAACTAACTTAGCCAGTTAATTACAATATTTCAATTCCCAATGTGATAATTAGAGCAGAGCTTGTAGTGTGTCGCCAATAATTATTGTAGGTGTGTGATTAAATTAAATATTATTTTATAAATCGTTCACAATATACTTTTTCTGGGTTAGTTGAACTGTTGCTGGGATAATATTATTTGGCTTGGCTAACAAAATTCAAGTAATGCATCGGCAAAAAAATATTTTTAGAGGTATATCTCAAATAAAAAGTTAAGAAAGCTCTACATTCATGGTTTGTTATTGCACAACCAATCTAACCATTAATTTGTTAAATCACTCTCACCTTACAGAGTGTCGAAGAGAGATGTACTCACCTGGTTCTTACATGAAAATTGATTAAACTCTTCTATAAGAAAATATAAATGTTTTTATTCTCGGATCTTTCTTATGGGAGAATTTATTGAACATTCGGGTAAGAACCAGTAGCTCAATTACTACCAAAACAAAATACGAGTACATTTTTCTGAGACAGCCTATTATATTCTTAATTACGTTAATAAGATAACTTTATGTGGATTCACTGTTCCTAGTCTAAAATATAAACGATTAATAGGTCTATCAAATATTAAAAGAAAATAAAGCACAAGACACTCGTCAATTGGAACGTAAACAAACAGAAAAATTGGTGACACACGATTTGTTAGTATTGTATGGTCATATTGATTATGATAAACTAATTGTACTTACACCCGATTGTACCAATTCCACGAGTTTTTTTGAATCTTCACTAGCAGCGATAGATAAAAGCTTTATTCGCATCGCCATGATCACAAAATGGGAAAATTTACTTCCATAGAAAACAACGTTCGAAAAGAAGAAGAGAAAAACGGTTGGTAAGTTAAAAATGGCGCCAACCTATTACAAATCTCGTTTGTTCTCGCGCGATTTAGATATCATGGTAAGACCACACATTTATACGTACGGGCTATCAAAAGTGACATAATTATCAAAATTTGTTTTTTTTATATAAAACTTTACCACTGATAAATTAATAAGAATTTAAAAATAGATACTTTCCAAAATGATCTATTAGTAATCAGGTGCGGATCAAGGGGTACGCCCCAACCTGCTGCATGGGCAAAGCTCAAACAAAAAAAGATTTCTGAAATACATTATTAAATTTTGTGAATAAAAAAGACCCAAATTTTCCCAAATAATCATAGATTAAGTTTAAAAAACAAAAATTTATTATGTCCATGGTCAAAGACAGATGGAGTTAGAAGAATGTGTTCTTTTTTCTTTATATTAGGAACCTTCCTGAGCAAAATCCTGGATCCATCTTCGGTAATTGAGAAGTTTCGGAAGTTCAACATGATTCATTTTTCAGAGTTCATCATCCAAACTATATTTATCAAACCTTATAGATACAAAAGACCTGCCTTTAATGTTTTTAAAGTTGCTATGGGTAAATATAGAAATTAGAAAAACATTCTCTAAGATGGGCATGTTTACCTCAGCATTTAAACAAAAATAACGAAAATCAGGCAATTGTTTGGATAAGGTTGCCAAAAAAGGAGGTAATTAGTATACACACAATTATTTAAGCTACTGCTGCTAACTAATCATGGAACAAATGATAGCAGAAAATTTGACTATTTAAAACTCTATTTCATCTAATTTAGCCACTAAAAATACAATCTTGGGTTAGTGGTTAGGGTTGGTGTTGCAATTAACAAAAAAAAGAATTAAATATTTTTCTGATATTTGCAACATTAAAATGAATAAACAGTTAAAATAGATACAAAATGATTGAATACTTTTTCTTTCTCTTTTCCAACTGTATTTTTCCACACAAACTCGAGTAAATGAGAAGTGAACAATCTTGTATTTGTTCCAAATCGTCTGAGTAATCTATACTTTCCACTTTTATCATGTACAGCATCTATTATAGTCATCATCCTCCTTTAGCGGACCTAATCCAAACAATTACCAAAAATCATACATCAGTCAAAATTTTTTTTAGACCTATTCAACAATGAGTAATAAAAACATTTTTCAGTGAATT
Source organism: Thysanoteuthis rhombus (assembly GCA_963457665.1). NCBI lineage: Eukaryota > Metazoa > Mollusca > Cephalopoda > Oegopsida > Thysanoteuthidae > Thysanoteuthis > Thysanoteuthis major. The sequence continues at coordinate 34,663,503 of OY735231.1, read as the reverse complement.
CAAAACTTATTCAATATTTCCAATAAAATTCTTGGGATTTTCAAAGTCCTAGGAGACAAATAATTTATTAAACTGTATTTTCTAAAAAAAATAATTTATGGTCAAAAATTTAGTTTAAAGGTTTTAAGCCTATTTACAACAATAGGTGACTAAAGACCTGACAAAAAAGTCCCTAAAGTAAACTGTGAGAAGCTTCCTATTATTCAGTCATTTTTTGTTTGTTTGCTCATTTTTTCTGTCATGCTAAAGCAAACAGATTTATACAATTATAGAAACCCAGCCATGATTCAAAAATCTTACCAAGAGCAAGGCAGGCAAGTAGCATGTCCATTCAGCTAACTTTATGCAGCTTCAACATTGGGTAAAATTAAGTTACAAGTTAGCAACCGACCCAGCAAGTCCCAGACACAAGTCAAACAGCTGCTGCTGATTACAGCTTTACTTGCGTGACTGTCTTCGCTTGCATTTACATCATACTGCACAAAGCCAAATGGAAGGAAATAATGGTTGGAACAGTGTGTTGTACCAATCCATAATTAATCCATACATAACAGAAATAATCCCATCATTTTTGATAGATACTATGTTAGTACCAGAAATATTTTTCTATAGCTCTTTTCTTCTTTTTTTTCTTTCAAATCCAGAACACATGATTTTTTCTAAGCTATCTTAAATGACATCTTGACTAAATTATTCAATTTCTCTCAGAAATGAGATGTGTTATAGAGAAATAAAGTTTACAAATCTAACATTTTAATAATGGAAATTTTGTGATACACATTAAAATCTAGAACTGAAAAATACGAACCTCTGGCAATGGAATTTAATCAGTTCCGCCATTGTTTTTTGTTCCCCGTTCCACAAAATTTCTTCAAGAACTTTTAAAGATATCATTAAGAGAGACATGAAAGTTGGGTGATATTATGTGTTATGGATATATAACTATGATGTAGGGAAGGTAATCGTACATGGATCCATCCCAAAATTAAATCACTTTTTCCGTAGCATATCATACACTCAACTACTGAATATCATAAAAATTCATCCAGAACTTTTGTGGATATCGCATGGACAGACATGAATGAATACAGCAATGAGAGAAAAAACAAAAAAAAAACGGAAAAATATCTCTCAATAAAAATTTAAAATTCCTGGATCCACCCCATAATTTAACCGCCTCTTCCACAAGATTTAATAGAAATCCGATCGGTATTTCAGGAAACATTGAATGGACAGACAGAGAGACAGAAAAATGGAAAGACACAACCAAATACATAAGCATATACCTCTCAAACTTCGATGACAAAGATAAAGTATGGAATAATATTATAAAAAGGAAATCATATATTTTAAGAAAAATGAAAAAAATCATATTGTGTATTGATCATCTTGTCAATAAGTTCAAATGCAGGCATGGAAAAGTGTGGAGTCCTGAGCAGTCACTCCCTGCAAAGCACATTCTTCAAGAGTGTTGCCTTTTTCAACATTTTTAACACTCTAATTCCCTTGTGTGGTATAAGCCGGATCTCATTATTTTTTAGACAAAAGAAAATATTGTGGTCGCTATATATATTTTTCATATTGCTTTCTTTTGTTTCCATTTTACAATAGGAACTGTCTAATAATCAAATAACACATTAGAAAACTGTCAGCATAGGTATTTTCAGTTTTTAAGTTGGTTTAGCTGGCTGGCTATGTATACATGTATGTATGCATGCATCATGCATATAAGCCACCTCAATGGAGCTAAAGCACTGAAAATTTGAACCTTTAATATGTCTATGAAAAAAAAGTTTCGTTTTTTTTTAAATCCCGCTAAATAAGTTTTTAGTGGGGAGTTCAATTAACAATGTAAGTTTATGCTAAATTGATCTCTCAGTTTCTGTTCAGTTTTGAAAATTCAAACAGGGTGAGAGGATCAACTTATTCATTGATCAGCATTTTTTTCCAATTTTTTTAATTGATCATCCCCAACATGGCTTGCTGCCAAAAGATGTTGGTCATGAGACAGTTTCTATAGAGTGACTAACCAGACATATTTTCAATATGTTTTGATTCTAAATACAAAATAGATTCATGAGCCAACTGTGAAACATAGTTCATTGTTTCGATATCAAAAAACAAGAGTAACGATGTACCCCCTTCATACAAAATAAGAATTCAGAATTGATCACAAACTATTTGGTCTTTGTTGTGGTGCATGTTTTCTTTTGTGAACTTTCCCTCCAATTTTAGAACCTGGTTACACCCCTGGCCCGCTGGAATACCAAATGATGAAAGTAATAAACAGCCTCTTTTGATGCAAAACACTATGTTGTGGCAGCTGCAGTGAACTTATATGTACCGTTGAATGAGCAAGATCTTGATTTCGTACTAGCTGACATCAAAAGGTTGAATCGATTGACCTAACAAAATAAATAAATCTCATATCTACGCTTAAATTTAGATTGCTTGTGTCTGGAAAAAGCAAGAGAAGTAACATATTCATTGATCATCCTGATATGATATGCTGCTACATGATGGTTTCTACCGAGTGACTAACCAGACCTGTTAACAAAAGCGTTTTCAACCACTATTAACTTATATAAGTATTTCTTTCATTTCAACTTCAGTTGCTTTTCATTGCAACTACTCTGACTATCATTTCATGACCAAAGAATAAGTTCTCAGCGAGACTCAAAATTACATCATATTTGCCTTCAGATGTCAATCTTATTGTCAAACCAGCTCTTACCTCTTGAGCTCTGAGAGCTTTACGGTTGGTAGATCAAATCTGACCATATAAACTTATTCCTTATTTTTCTCCGATCACTCAGTGCCATCATATTTGATGTTATTCTTTTGTTTGTATACACAAGTAGTATTAGTAGTAATATCATCTTGAATTTCATTATTTTTAGATGACACAATATCAAAGTTAGTGATTCAGTCTATTCAAGATGATTCAGGGAATTCTATAACCAATACCTTTATCAAATTACTCTGAAAAAAAGAAAACAAACTCTTTTCTTATCGGATTTTCTTATTTCCATTTAGAATTGCACTTATGATATGACTATAAAGGATCATTAGCTTCACATGTGGATGTTATTCACAGCACCTCTTGTACTTATTATCTTCAATCAATTCTTCCTTAAAGCTAGACACTAATTTCCTGTCTGCATTCACTTGTACATTTGCACTTCAATAGAAGAGAATTGCTCAATTGTTATGACATTGGACGAGGCATCATAAGGTCAAAAGAAGAGTCATAAGGTTTGAGAATCAATTTTTATGCTGAAAGAATGATAGATTATTGATAGGACAGTCAGAATATCTAGGATTCGACACAACAGATAATTTAGATGAGAGATTCATAGAACTGAAGAATCTAGAATTTGATCTTTTGTTCTCTAGAATTATCCATTAATTGAATTGATCACCATATATTATAACTGACAACATCTGTAGCAATCATTTGTTATTTTGACTGGGGAGGGAAGTAATTATGGATAAAGTGGATTGCCTCAACCTTGACCCTAATTTGTGCATCTTGTCTAGACAAGTCAACCATTATGGCATACCGTTAGGAAGACAATATTTGAGAAAACTGACCAATAGAAATAAAACAGGTCCTGTTAGTCATGAAACCAACATCTTTTGGCAGCAAACCGTGTTGAGGATGATCAACTGAAATATTAGGGAAAAGGGGTAATCAATGAATAAGTTACTTCTCTCGCCTTTTATTGGGCAGTGACCACTAAAAAAGTGAATTTCCAAAAAGTATGAATGCTGCTGGACACAAAGTAAGGGACCAATTTAGCATGAACATGAAAAGCAAATTGAACCGCCACTAAAAACCTATTTTCGGAGGAATTTTCTGAAACAAAAAAACGTCAACTTACAGAAAGATTTTTAAAGCAGTGAATCTTTATGGACTCCAATTTCTTTTTTCTCTGCTTTCTACTATGTCCATTCATCTTGAATGTTAACCATTTAGGCCGGAAGCACATGTAGATGCAATTTAAATTTTGCAGACATTTTTGATGTGGCAGCCATTTTTAATACATGAGGTCACATGACCATTATATTTGCCATAAATGAAATCCATATCTCATAACTTTCAAAATGACAAATAATTTCTCAGGGTTTCTTAGAGAATGAGAAAACTTGAATCTATCCATTATGTTCTTGCCTTGTAACCCTTGAAAAAACTGGCCTGAATGAGTTAGAGAATCAAATGTACCTCACTCTCCTTTTTCTCTACTTTTTAGGGTGATTATCTTTCAATAGAAGTGTCTGCAATTAAGCTAGGGTTAACAAGTTGGTCTTGTAGGCCATGGCTAGTAAATTCAATATTTAGTAGGCACTGCCCCTATAATGTCCTTGAATGAGACTAAGCTAAGTGTTTTGTATTTACTAAAATAAGCTTGGTAACTACAAAGTGCTCCCTCAAAGTTTGCAGAATTTGACCTGCATGTGAATCGGATGTAGTACGGATGATTGGCTCGTGGCAATGCATGGAATCCTGGGAAAACTGCTAGGATTGTTTTATACACATAGACTGCTTTGAAGGAGATAGTGGAAACTAGATATCAGAGAAAATAATTAGAAACCATCAACCTAAACTGTTTATGTAGGTTTTTTCAGTTTTTAAGTTGGTCTGGCTAGTTGGCTGGCTGTGTATGTATAATGTGTGCAGGCTGCACCAGTGGAGCTAGAGGACTGAAAATTTAGATATTTACTCCTTATTATGTCTGGTAAAAATGTTTTTGTTTTTTTTTTTTTTTGAATTCCCGCACTAAATAGGTTTTTAGTAGGGGATTCAATTTAAAATGTAAGTTTATACTAAATCGGTCCTTCAGTTTGTGTCCGGTAGCATTCATAGTTATTATTTTCAAAAATTCAGACCATTTTTTTGATCACTGCCCAACAAAAGGCAATCACTCTTTTCTCCAATTTTTTAATTGATCACCCTGAACACGGCATGCTCCCAAAACAAGTTGGTTATGCAATGGTTTCTATGACGAACCAAACCTACTTAGTCATAGTCAATCATGGTCAAATTTCCTGTACTTTTATTTTGTATCTTTTGTCAACACATCTCTATGTAATGTTAGATGGATGACGGTCAATTTTTCTCAATACGATTTTTTCAAGTTAGTTTTCTAGTTATTTTGTTACAGATAAAAGTTAGTTAAGGATATTCTTCCAGAAAAAAGAAAAAGGAAACTTCTCGATGGCAGAGATGATAATAATAATGGGAGACTTTTTGTCACTGAAGAGGGGAATTACAAGGTCTATCAAGAGAGTATCCAGCCATTTTGACTATCTTAAAAACTAGTTACACTTGATAAAACTTGGTTACCAATGAGAGTTGAACTTACTGCAAATGTGAAAAGACACTCTTCCATAAGGCTATTCGGATGGCAGAGATACCACTGAATGAGCTTGTGTACGGTGTGACCGTCACATTAACAATAACCAAACCTGCTCTTTCTTCATCTGGATTTTCTTGTGAACTTCACACCACCCAAGTCTGTCAGACAGCGTACAGTCCAGATTTGGTTCACTGCAACCACTGGCTTTTCACCATTGACAAGGTTGAGATTTCAGACCATGGATGAACACAACAGGGCAGCTGATGGTGATCCTGAAAGAGAACTTTGCAAACTGTTTTGAAAAGTGAAAGAGATGCTTGGATAAGTATGTGAGGTCTCGATGGGAGTACACTGTAGACCTGTTATAACACAGCTCGAGCATAAACCACAATTTTCAATTTAGCTCTCAAAATAATAGCTAAATACAGAAATAGAAGATCCATACTGAATCAGGTCACACCAAACGTAAAAAGGAAATGAATTAGATGAAAAAATTTCAATAAATGAAATTTATCGCCCGTTTCACTTTCATCTGTCGCTAAGAAGATCACTAATGTATTGTTAAACTCCTACTCTATACACTCATTACATATGTATCTAGGTTTTGTCAAAATGTAACCTTCTGGTGCGGTGTCATAATTTGAAATTTTTTTTTTTCATTTCTGTCTTCCTGCTGGACTAGCTTTGCCCTATCCTCCACCGCTATAGTTTTCTCTTCATTTCTGTATGAATTGCAAGGTGACAGGGTCTGGACTTGGACTGAGATTTGTAAACATGGAAAATTCATTACAATGTGGACTCACTTATAATGCAGTAGAAAATTATGGATCTCAACTTCCACATTATAACGAGTCTGATGTACTTTAAAGGTTGGCTTAGGTATCATTGTCCTAGATGGGCTATTTTGTTGGATACTCTCTGGATAGATTTCTTACATTACTCCTGGCTAGGCAATGGGCATAAAGTGATTCAGATAGCATATATTATTGACCAATTCTCTTTGAGAAGTCTTCCTGATATTGATTAGATTTTCCTGTAAATACAATACCAAGTCTTCTTTGATAGTTTAATGGTTAGAATGTCTGCCTTTTGAGGTCCAGGGTTTGATTCCCAGTACGAGAGAAGAGTGTGAAAAACTCTTCATTTGGACGGATTTCCCTGCAAACTCAGCAGCTATTTGAGTACATTCTAAACTTTGTGATGAGGGTCTTGTTTGCCCTCTTGGTGAACTTGCATCCTGCCAAGGGTGGTGGTCATAAAAAAATTGTGGGAATAAATCCCTGGTCTTGACCAGACTTGAGACTTGCTAGAATCACTAATTCGGAACATGCAAAGGAAACCAGGACTCTGTTACTAGCCTCCATACTTCAATGGGAGTTCTCTCTCAAGACACGGGACTCTTCACCCTTTTTTTTTTTTTTCAAATACCCAGCTCCTACAGTGAAGAATTGTCCTCAGTTTAGGAGTTTTTCAGTTTTACAAAAATTTGCATAGGTGGTATTTCAGCAACTGAAATAAGAAAATTAGCTTCTTGAGTAATTTTAATGTCAATGTAGGCCAGGACTTTGATACTAAGAGAAGCTTTCTTAGGAAGTATAATATAGGCAAAGGCAATGACAATTTACACCTCTTTTATATGCAGAAGCCGAACTGAGAAAAACGGGCAGCTCTGTAAAACTGGTGCAATCTCCTGTTGCGAGACCTTCACCTTCAAATATGATAGCAGAACTAGCCTATCCCACATAGGCCTCATTAGACATCAACGGGCCAACAGCAGATGTGAAATACACTCCTTATCTTTGTTTGTGGAGCCAAGCCATGATATAATTAATGATGCTCTCTCTTCCTATAACCAATTCTTATGTTACTGCGGATTTATAAGTTTAAAGCCAATAATAAAGAGGTTGTTAACCTTAGGCATGAAGCAGTTAGTGCTTATATTAGAAATTGGCAACTAAAACTTTCAACACAGGTTTCTTCAGTTTTCAAGTCAGTCTGGCTTGCTATGCATCTAGGTACGGGCAGAACTAGTGGAGCTAGAGGGCTGAAAAAAGTAACATTTACTACTCCTTATGTCTGGAAAAAAAATTTTCCATTCAAGATCTGCACATCCCTCAGGTTTTTAGTGGGGGTTCAATTTGACATGTGAGTTTGTGCTAAATTGATCTCTTAGTTAGCACCTGGCAACTCTCTCTCTTGTTCCTGAAAATTAAGATTTTTAGTGATCACTGCCCAATACAATGCGAGAGAAGTAACTTATTTACTTATCACCCTTTTTTCCAATTTTTTAATTGATCATCTCCAACACTGTTTGTTGCCAAAAGACGTGATAGTTTCTATCGGGTGACTGACTAACCAGACCTGTCTGTTTGAATTTTATGATACTCATGTTTATAAATCTGTTTTGCATAATCAAATGACAGATAAAAAACGCGTTCCACTCACATTGACTCAGTTTATTCCAGTAATTGCCAAATCTGCAATGTCCAAGATTATCTCATACTATAAAAGCCCATGTCACTCTTTTTGTCTGTTTGTTGGTTGGTTTCTGTCACACTAAAGCAAACAGAAAGAGAGGAAGGGAGTAAAACAAGGCTTCACTGTGTCTACATGGCTACTACTATAACTACTGCAGTTGATGTCCTAGAAGAGTATAGAAACTAAATATAGGCATCTCTGATTTTCATGAAAAAAATCTGATGTTCCTTCCGTATTGAAAAAAAATTCATTTTTCACCCAATTCTGTTGCTATATTGTCTTATAATTGTTTTTTTCAAAAAAACAGAATATATAAAAAGTTGTAGACAATCGACTGAAAAATAAGTTTTGTTCAAGGTATGCGGGTTTTTTGCACGCAATAGATATATTCATACGAAAAATATATATTTGTATAATTCATCTATGCATAAATATCACATCTGCTTCACATCTACTTCCAGTACACGAGTATATATCCCACAGGAATACCCATATTTAAACTGCAAAATTCTAAAGCATAAACTTTCAATGTCAACATTAATAAGTGTTTAACAATGTTTTTATGAGGTTCACTTATACTGACATTCATTTTTCTCCAAGAACTATTTCTTAGTCACTGACAACAAGCACTTTATTTATAGCATTCAATGTCACTTGGCAATTTGTTAACAATTAAAACAGCTGAACCTGTTGTAAATTTTTTCGTTTAATAAAACTTCCTTGTTGTTCCGTGAGCGAATTTATTCCTGCCTTAGATTATTTGTTTGGCTTAAAAGTTCTTTTAAGATTAACTGTTGTCTCCATAAGGAAGATGGCAACATTTTATTGATGAGTCACGTTTCTATTAGAAACAGTCAACCAAAACTGTCAACATAGGTTTCTTCAGTTTTCAATTTGGACCGGCTGGCTAGCTGGCTGGCTGGCTGGCTATATATCACATGTAGAGACCAAACCAATGGAGCTAGAATGCTGAAATTTCCAACATTTACTCCTTATTATTTGTAGTAAAAAACTTTTTTGTTTTTGAGAATCTCTCCTAATTAAGTTTTTTGTGAGAGGTAAATTTGCCTTGTAAATTTGTGCTAAATTGATCCCTTAGATTGTGCTCGGCATTCATGATCGTTTTTTTTGTTTTTTTTTAGATATAGACTTTTTTAGTGATTACTGCCCAACAAAAGGCAAGAGAAGTAACTTATTCATTGATCACCCCTTTTTCCATTTTTTCATTTGATCATTTTAATTCAAGAGTGAGACTTGGCTGGAGAAGACTTTGGCATTTGAATCTGGTGAGAAAATGATGTGCAGAGATTATAAGTTGTTTACAGAAAAAAATTAATGGCCTGAGTTCAGAGTCCATTTTTATAGCGATAAAGAGGATCCCAGAAAAAGCAAGTCATTAACATTATAAGAGTTTTTCGGACAATTGGACTCAATCTTGCTGCTACTTTGGCACAAAGTTTCTATGTCCTTCCTCAGACGTACTATCCACGTAGACAGAGGTTTCTCAACCTGGGTGATTTCAACTATTGGGTTGATCGCAAATGACTGTGCTGAAAATGATAGATGATTTTAAATTTTGGCAGGCGATATTGGATTTTTGGTATTGAAATCAGTTAAACGATAAAAAAAATCAACAGGAACATTTCCTATTATTACTTTACCAAGCAGCACTGTGATATTGCACATTATGTAAACTCAATGTGTCTACACCAGCTGCGTCTTACCAGACACATTGCATCGATGATATCTAAAAATGGTGTGTGTGTTACGACTTTGCGTTACTTCCATTAAAGAAACAGTAAAAGCTGTTGATTTTGTTAATATCATTTTTTAAGAGTTGAACATGTTTTGGTATCCTTTTCAATATCTTCTATACAGGCGGACGATGGAGAAATTTTCCATGTGGAAGTGGGTGGGGATGCTAAAAAGATTGAGAACCCATGATATAGACAAAGACGGTCTCTTTTTCTAGTAGTGCGAGGTAAAAAAAATAACTGTGGCAAAAAGATAAAACTGTTCGCAACTACTTTTTAATTTGCAAAAAAGAGACCCTCTTGAACAGAGACTATTCTTTTCGAGAGTCTTTCTATTACAACACAGGCGCCTTGTCTATTCTCTATTTATTAATACATTTATCTATAACTGACCCTGACTATCAAGAGACTGACAAAGTTTCTAGTGAAAAAAACATTCTTTAACTCTGTATTCAGTCTCTAGCTTTTAAAAAAGAGTTCTCAGAACTTTTACACAAACCTAATACTTACCTGTGACGTGCATAATGCTTCATGCACTTTCTCAAAATAGAAACTTCACCATCACAAGTTAACTTACTACCGAAGGATCCATTGGTGATTTTTTTGCGTCCAATTCCGTCTTCAACTTGTGTCTGATTGTATTCCAGCCACTACACTCACAGGCCTTCCCCAGATTTCTATCATATTCAGTAACTGATAGGGAATGTTGAACAGAGCATTTTAATTCATACGGGGCTTATATGGTTTTCATATGTCACTTTTGTCATGTTGAGCATCTTTCTAAAGAATAGAGAACTTTGTAATCATCACCTTTCTTCTTGAGTTGTCCTGGTGTTTCTTGGCTAAGTCAATGTACATTATTTTTGTGCACATTTTATTACTGTACAACCATAGTTTATCAGATCACTGTTGCCCCGCCCAACCAACCAACCAAGTAGAGCGACAGATTCTTTCCTCTTTGCTCATCTTTGTATATATGTGTCTCCAGGTGTCCCAGGTCACATTTTGGGGGCCCTAACCTTGAAAATGTGCATGAACCATAGATTTTTTTGTTCTTTTTCAAAAAAGTGCTTTTGGGGGTCTCTATGGTCATTTGGGGACTAATAATGTCTAAATCTTATGCTGGTATTTTTTAGATAATTTTAGATAGAAGATTTATTAGTTTTAATTTTAGATAATTTTTAGGGATAATTCGTTATGGTATACTCGAGGGCTGTGGCTATTAATTTATACAAGGTACGGATATTCCTCATTCTTTTATTATGGGTCAGTCATATTGTCCATTCTATAAATTAGGTTATACATTACATCAGCCATATTGTTTTTCCTCTACATTGTTATTTACCACACTTATATTACTGCACAGCCATATTGTTTATTCTCTTTGTTATGTTACTTATCACTTTATTACTGCACAGCCATATTGTTCATCCACTTCATTGTAAGTGGGGTATCAGACACAGATCCTTGGATCCAGTGTTCCGGATCATTCTTGCTTGGCATAGCACGATTTAAAGATAATTCTCCTAATTTCTCGATAGATAAATTTCACAAATACAATTTAAGATAAAAACCCAAATAACCTTAAGTGATCACAAATTATTAACCATAAAAACAAAAACTAAAAAATTCATCCTTATTGTCTGATTAAACACACATGGTAAAAAAAAAATAAATGAATTAGACCCACCACCATTAGAATTAAACATGGTAAATTAGTAATGGCCCCTGAGATTAGCTAAATGAACTGCTGCACAATGAAGAAATCATTGGAATTTATTAAGTCTGGCTATTTTTGCCATAAGGCTAAAAATATGGGGCACTGAGTGTAACTTGACCTCAATACAATAATCATGTTCTATGAGACTATTTTGTTGAACTCAGCTTCATGGTAAGGGAAACATTGGGGTCTATTAAGTTTGCCTTAGTTTGAAACAGGGCCGCAAATGTGGGTCTTCCACTGTGTATTGAACTCACAACAGACGGGATGGTCAACAAGACTGGCTTGCTAATGATCACTCTGATGCAGTTAATAATAATAATAATAATAATAATAATAATAATCATTATCATCATCATCATCATCATCCTCCTCCTCTTCCTCCTCCTTTTGATGTTTGTCGTTGGACATAGATCTTCACCAGGATTCGGTCAATTGAAGGCATCAAGATGCAAATATCTCCGGAACTTGTCTAAGCTGTCATGCCATCTTATTTTCTGCTGGCCACAATTTGCATATCATCTCTGGGGATCCATGTTGTGAGTCATGATGTCCAGCAGTTGTTAGACATTCTCATAACATGGCCCATTGCAATTTATGTTTTAAAGGATGGAAAAATCTCCCTTCATTTTTGACCCCAAGAATTGGAAAAGAGTTTCCCTTCACTTTTGACCTCTTAAAGAGGGAAAATGTTTCCTTTTACTTTGTCCCTTTAAAGGAAAAGTTTCTCTCCACGTTTGACTCCTTGCAGGAAAAAAGTTTCCTCTCATGTTTTCCCCAAAAAGGGGGAAAGAAAGTTTCTTTTTTGTCCACATGAAGAATTATGCATAAATATATAAAATATGTACATGCAAATTGAATGGAAGAGTCCATTTTAGCAATATAGTTACTTCATAAATAGAAACCACCTTCTAAAACCTTCAAAATATATTTTTTCAAAAAACTACTCCCTTTAAAACCTCCACTAGTATGCATGCCAAATTTGGTTGGACTGCACCCATGTTTAGGTGATTTCAATTGTGTACCAGAAAAATAATACACGATATTATCTATTTTGATTATTTAAAGTTTTATTAGAAATTGTAAAATCCTGCTATATTTGGTTCAGAAGAAAATCAACTTTTTTTAAAAAGCTGGTAGGGGTCTACTCATTTATTGGCAACACTGTATAAACATGAGCATAACCAAATACGAGCCCAATCTGAGGAAATTACTCAGCTCAGAGAAGGCTATCAAGAGTGATCAGGAAATGTCAACTCTAAAGATGAGGTATTATACACTGGAATGAAAGGTTGGTATCAGTATTACTGTGGCACAGTGATGAAAAATCTCCATTTTTGTCTGTTGTCTTCGTAAGTTGGAATGGAACTCCTGAGCATTTAAGAAACATTTTTATTCATGATCAATGAATTGATTATACACCAATTTACTTGAACTAGTTTCCGCGTCCTGGTTACTATAGAAACAACGTTTCAGCCGTTGTACCCTCACGAGTTCCTCAGATGTCTGTCATAGTTAATGACCTTTGGGGAATTTTGAACCAAACCCTTTAGTTCAATCAATGGAAAAGATTATTTTCATTCCACTCATTCTCTGGGTGATTAGAACAAAAAATTCATATACACTGGCTCAGTGGAAGAGGTAAGCAAATGACCTGGCAAGGATGAATTAACTTGGAAGAATTAACTGATATGAGATACACTATAGACCTGATATAATGTGGAATCATTTATAACATGGTTTGAGATTGGGCCCTAATTTTCAAAACATTTGATTTGGCTCTTAAAATGATAACTAAATACAAAAATAGAAAGACCCTCACTGAATAAGATTACACCAACTGTAAAAAATAAATGGAATAGACAAAGATGTCTCAGTAGTCAATAATTGAAACTCATTGACTCTTACATCTGTTGCAAAAAAGATTACTAAAGCTACATATATACCTTAGTTTTGTTAAAAAGTAATCTTCTGGTGAGCTGTCATGATTTTTTTTTAAATTCATTTCTGTCTTATTTGGGGGTAGGGAACTTGGATCTAGGTTTGTAAAAATGGAAAATCCATCACAATGGAGGCTTACTTATAAATTATGGAGCCTGATTTCAGAATTATAACAGGTCTACAAAGTATCCTCAAGCATGGGATGAGAATAATCTATTTCTGTGGATTAGATATAGCGTTTGGTTCTAAATTCCTATGTTTACTAAGATGGACACCTGAAGAAGTCAGGTACAATGGCCGAAACATAGTGACTATAACAACCAAGATGAGGATACGTTTGAGTGAATCAGAGTGTAATCTAATCTAGCTGAAGAAATCTCTGTCTTTCTGTGTATGTGTATTGCAATAATTAGACAACTGGCCATTGTACAAAGTTTACACTCACCAGATATATTAGTCAGTACATAAGGCAGTGCGGTGTTGAGTTTGAAGTTTTTTGGATCAGCAGTTCTTGAGAAATCTAATGAAAATGAATAAAAAATTATAGGTTATAGATCTTTTGTCTAAAATCTTTGATATGAATTCAGATATAAAATACCTAAATTGGCAATAGATATAAATTTAGACATAAAACATCTAATTGATAAACACTGAAGGGAAATGACCAAAATACTTTGGAGCCATACTTTCGTACAATGGCGGGAAAATCACTTGGCTATTATGGTAGGCTGCTTCATAGACCATAACATCCAGCACCTTCCAAACATGCACTTTTGGAACAGGCACTTTTAGTCATGATAGTTCTTCATCTTCGAAATTCAGACAAGTACGCATCAGATAAGTATTAAATTCCCTGAAGTGGAGATAGACACAAGTGATGGATTCAGATGGGAAAGCTGTAAGGCCATTAAGTTGCATGAATAACAAAGAAAGTACTATTGCACGAAAGAAATCTTTTTACATTAAATGAATGTATACATGTGTTTTGAATGAGCAAGGGCCAAAACCGGTGTAGAAACAACATCTATTTCGAGGTTTAGTTTGGTTTGATAAGTGATAGATACGTTATAAGCAGTCAAAAAAATTAATTAAATCTCCAGGTTCTTATCTGTGAAAATATATATCTTTACAATAATTTGAGAAATTACGTGTATGTTTGTGTGTGTTGTGCTGTGTTGTGCGTATGCATGGTAATAACTTGACAACTAGCCATTGTACAAAGATGATGTTTGCGAGATATGTTGGTCTTTGCACGTTGCAGTATCAAATTTGAAGTTGTTTGGATTTACAACTCTCAATATGAGGATAGTGCTTGATTTACTATAAAAATTCATCTTGTGATGGATATAGTTTTTTGCCTAAATACATATGTCACCAGTGTTCACAAGCAGCGAGATAACGAGATAAAATTTATTTATATTCTGTAGAAAATTAAATTAGATTATAGTAAGGATGACGTGATAGGATTTTAAAGAATTTCTGTGACTATCAAAATTGTTGCTATTAAGATATCATGAACCTCTCATTATTTCATGTTTAAACCTCCTGACACTTTGTTTTTCCATTGGAAGAGAAGTTAAATTATTGCTTTCATATTTTTATTTAATTACAAATGTAGAAATCTTTACATGTGTGCACTATCATTACTCGACAACTAGCCATTATACGAAGATGACATTCACCAGATATATTTTCCAGCACACAAGGCAGTGCAGTGTCGAGTTTGAAGTTGTTTGGATCAGTGTTTCTTGAGATATCTGATACATCACAATTACTCAACGAGTGGCCATTGTATGAAGTTGAAATTTGCAAAATATTTCAGCAAGCGTAGAAAGAAGTGGTTGAGGTTTTTTGGATCAGTTGTTATCAAGAAATCTAATGAAAAAAATTTAAAGTTAAAAGATCTCTTACCTAAAATTATAGATCAAAATTTAGCCATAAAATATCTAAATTGGCAATAGATTAAAACTTAGATGTAAATTATCTAAATTGGAAGCAGAAGAGAAGCAACCAAATTATATTTAAGTCATAGTTTCATATAACAAACAGAAAATTACTTGACATGACTATGATGGCAGGCTGCTATATACACCATAAAGTCCAGACCTTTCCAAACATGCACTTTTGGAATGGGTACTCCTCTAGTAATGGTAATTTATCATCTAAGACGTTCAGATAAAAATGCATGTTAAGTATTAAATTCCCCAAGAAGAAGATATACACAAGTAATGGTTTCAGATGGAAAAGCTGCAAAGCCATCAATCTGCATGAACAACAAAGAAAGTTCTGTTGCATTCTGGGAAGAAATACAGGCAGAATGTTTTTTTTGCATTAAATGAATGTATGTATGTGTTTTTAATTACCAAAGGCCAAAACCTGCATAGAAATAACATCTATTTGGAGTTTAAGTTTAGTTAAATAAGTGACAGATACACCATAAACAGTTATAACTGATAATGAAATCTTCTGATTCTCATCTGTAAAAATTATATTGATATTAAGGGCAATTCAAATTTTTATTAACAATGAAAAATTATCCTACTATAAAAGTACCATATTCCATTTGCTTGGAACCATAGAAATATGATACTTTAGCAGAAAACAATGGTAAATTACATCAACAAACCTGAACACAATTTAGGTTTTTGCAAAAATTTCTTGCATTATAATAAAAATCTCAGTTAACCTTGTTTTGATTGGTTTTTAATATGGTTCATTATAAAATGGCTACTTTTGGTTACATTTAGCAATAAAGATAGCCATTTCCGGTCTTAGCAGAGCAGACAACAAATTGTTTTTTGAGAGGGATGGGAGGAGTTCTGATTATGTTCATGATATATTGGTTAGTGTTAGCTGAGCATAGAATGGGGTAGACTTATGACTTTATTTTTTTTATTATTACAAAAGATTTACTTTTGAGAAGCAAGGCGAAAAATATCAAACAAACAATTGTTGCATAGAGAAAAAACAATTTTATTTCAAGTCAAATGAGAAATAATGTAATTCATTTTAATGATATAATCTATTTTAGAGTGAGAATATTTTTATTTAAGTCTAAGAAGAAACAATATGATTATTTAATGGGAAAACAAAGGGCTAAGTGGTGCTTACGGTTCTAAATGACATATTGTTTGGCTATCGACATTATAATTAGATTAAGTTTGATTTTTGTTCA
This sequence comes from Thysanoteuthis rhombus, assembly GCA_963457665.1. Taxonomy (NCBI): domain Eukaryota; kingdom Metazoa; phylum Mollusca; class Cephalopoda; order Oegopsida; family Thysanoteuthidae; genus Thysanoteuthis; species Thysanoteuthis major. The sequence continues at coordinate 34,647,075 of OY735231.1, read as the reverse complement.
GTATCATGCTTCTCAAGTTACAAAGAAATAACCATTTTATAGCTAAACACATTTTAGCCATTTTATAGCTAAACACATTTTAGCCATTTTACAGCTAAACACATTTTAGCCATTTTATAGCTAGCCATACTAAAAACCCATCAGCACAAGAATTACCAAAATCTCTTCTGTGTATAAATTCATAACATCATTTTCTAAAGTATTTTTCCAGACTTTCTATGATCTCATGCCATTTTTTAGATAAATTGAGTATTCCATTATGAAACGATTCCAGTTTTGATTCAATGAATTCCTCGAGCAATTCTCGATATATTCAACTTGTTGGGATAGCTGACCAGATAAGGAGTATTGCATTGAATGAAAGAAGTGATAGTTTGAATATAAAGTGTCTGGAGAATATCTGAGAGAACTTCCCATCCCAGAAGCATGATGATTTGCTATGTTGCAAATCACCAGTCAATTTGCATACCAAGAAAAACTTCTCCTTGGTTCCAATATGTCATTCAGATAAGTCACTGTCATCATCATCATCACCACCACCACCACCACCACCACCACCACCACCAACAACAACAACAACAACAACAACAACAACAACAACAACAACAACAACCTTTAAGCATCCTTTGTTGGACACGGACCTTCCCCAAGATTTGCCAGACCAGCTTTTTTGAAAATGCTTAAATTGACCTGACCTAAAGAGGTCACCAGAGGTCAGTGCTATCTCTCCTATGTTCATCCTAGGGTCTTGTTACACACATACACAATTGTGAGGCTTGTAGGTGCCGCTGATTCTCTTAGGTTTGAAAATGCCTAAATTGACCCAACTGTAAATTGAGTAATGCTACATTGAAGCGGCTACCCTATCAGTTACAGGTTCGATTCCTGCAACAGCACCATTTTCTCTGATTGTTTATTTCTAGTTACGTTGTCTAAGCATAGTGATATATTGGCCGCATAATGTCGGGTGATCATTTCAAATAATAATTTCTAAATATTATGCAATTTATATTCATTCTGTCAGATCATATTTCCATTTCTTAATACATATATATGTATGTATGTATAAGTATATGCATGTATTTGTGATTCATTCTATCCCTTTCTTCTTTCTGAGATGGGATCAGTTAAGAATTTAATGGATTAGCTTGAAACTTTATAGAAGAGCTCGTCATTTCATGAGTTAATTCTTTTTTTAAAGACTGTAAACTAAAACTGTAAACATATGTTTCTTCTGTTTCCAAATTTGTCAGAGTATATATGTATCACACGTATTGGCCATCCCCATGGAGTGACAGAGCTGAAAAGTTACTCCTTATTATATCTATTAAAACGTTTGTGGGTGTTTTTTTTCTGCAAAATTTTCCCCTCAAATAGGTTTCTAGTGAGATGTTCAACTTGCAATGTAAGTTTATGCTAAACCAATCCTTAATTTGTGTCTGGTAAAACATTCACGCTTGTTTTTTTTTTTGAAAATTCAGACTTTTTAGTGATCACTGCCCAGCAGAAGGTGAGAGAAGTAACTTATCTATTGATCATACCCAACGGACCATGCTGCTCAAAGGACATTGGTCATGTGAGGTTTCTATTGAGTGACTAGCCAGGCCTTTTTTCCTTTGTTTTACAAATACCCATCACATGATTTTTTTTTTCCTTTTTATCAAACTTCATGCCCACACCCTTTCACTGCCAAAAGTAATGACCCTAATTCCGTGATGGATTGTAATCCTAATTCTATGGATTGTTGGTTTTGAGGGATTTGATTGCAGGTACAGATGACATCAATTAAAAGCAATGTCAATCTACAGAGATGTAGTTTGTAAAATCATCAGAAGGAAATCAAGGCAAATGACACAATGTTCGGATTATTTATGGCAAAATTAGAAACCATCAACCAAAACTGTCATCAAAATTGTCAACATAGTTTCCTTCAATTTTCAGGTCGGTTTGGCAGTCTAGCTGGCTATCATAGACGTTCGCTGCTACTTTTCCAGGGAGGGAGTAAAGGAAATATTTGGGGGAGGGGCAAAAATCTATCTGGATATTAGTTGTCCAGTAAAGGACCAGAGAGTGCGTAAGCTGTAATCCATCCTAAACTGTCCCTGTTCATAGAGAACCACTGATCCCTAGCCTCTATAAGGTTCCAACTTTCGAAACACCTCATCCTAAGTGAGAAGAACTGATCCACGCGAGGGCAAATGCCCTGTTTGCACCCCTCCCAATAAATCACCATACTGGCTATGTATCATGCACCAATGGAGCTAGATGGCTGAAATTTAATTGTTTAACCCTTCTTATGTCTAAAAAACATTTTCTTTTTTTTTTTCCGAAAATTTCCACCAAAATAGATTTTTAGTTGTGGGTTCAGTTTGCAGTGTAAGTTTATGTTGAACTGAACCCTTAATTAGAGATTACTGCCTAACAAATGGCCAGAGAAGTTACTTATTCATTGATCACCCCTTTTTCCAATTTTTTAATTGTTCACCCTAAACATGGCATGCTGCTAGAAGATGTCAGTCACTAACAGTTTCTATTGAGTGACTAACCAGACTAGTTTATTCTTCAAATTCTAAGAGACATCTCTATACAAATGCAAGAAGTTAGAGTAAAACAATTATAATCATCAGGAGCATATTTGAGGAAGGTGGTGAGGGGGATTGAAAATCGCCCCAAGGGCCCCAAATACGGGGGGCCCCCCAAAAAGCTTTATGAATAGTAGTTCACTAGTGCATTTCTACTAACATTATACAATAGCAAATCCCATTAAATGTAGGAGGGAGCTCATCAAGGACCCCATCCCCTTGCTCGGGTCTCCGAATCTCTATCTATATCACTGACTTAAATAATTTCCTAGTTTTTGAAAGGCCTATCAAATCAATAAGCTCACAAACCCCAGTTTTTGAAAGATCTGTCCAAGAGCCCCCACTCATACTTTTGTGGACATTCAGGGCTCCATAGCCCTCAGGTAGAGAACAACTGCACAAAATGTTGGAGGTAGGGGAAGCTCAAGGGGCCAAGTCCCCAGGGCCGTCAAATCTCTGGCTCTGCCCCTGGCAGTCATACTAATTCTAAGAACTCATACCAGGGGTGGCCAAACTTGCTTAATATAAGTCACATAATATGAACTTGAGATGTATGAGTGCGGTAAGACATAAACAAAATATACATCCATGTTTTTATTGTCATATATTCATTTTGTTAAAAATATATCAATAAATACATGTACACAACAAAATTTATTCATGTATGAGTATGTAGTTTTAATAGTTAATTGAACAACTGTAGCCATCAAAGCAAATGGTTTTATCCATTTTTTATAAATACATATGTTTGTGTATTTGATTGTGTGTTCCAGTACTACTGGCCATACCGTTTTGTCTACAGACTAAAAAATTGGTATCAGTACTCCACTAGACTCCTTCAAAAAATGTTTTTGGATTTTCGGAAAAAAAGCTTTTTTTGACATTTTCTGTGCCTCATTTTGACGGGTTTATTAATAACATTTAGATGTTTATTTTTTACTCTGTTAGATGTTTTCCAGTGGGAAACGACTGACATCAAAAATAGTATTTATTTTGACCATATTTATTCTTCGATGGAATTTCCTTTTATGTGACCTCAGACGTTGACGTGTACTTCCTGATTACTGGTACCAATACAAACTAGTAGCAGTTGTTCAATTACTGCTAGTTTGTATTAGTTTCAGTAATTGCAAAGTATACGTCTATACCGCTACTCATGACCTCGGTCCTCTGACATTCCTCTGTAACCCTTGCAGACTTGAAATTTCATTAACACTTCTGCCCTTCACCATTCTTTCCCTCGGCGCTGATGGACAATACCTCACTCAAATCTAGAATTGAAATCAGGATCTGAATTCTTAAATACTTTTACTAACACGAATATTAAATTTACATTTTAATTTAGTGGGTTTACATTCCAAACCCTGTAAATATGTATAAAGCTTGTTTTTTTTTTTGCATTTAACTTTTAAAACTTTAATGAAGAAAGGAGCTCAGTCAGTATATTTCTACAAGACGACAGTTGAATGTCAAAAAGCCGCATGTGGCTTGTTAGACGTGCTTTGGCGGTCCTTTGAAAGTTTGAAGAAAGTTATGAAAATGGAAACTTACCGTAGATTAAAAAAAGTTGTCTGGTTAGTCACTCAATAGAAACCATCCTGAGACCAACATTTTTAGGTGGCATGCTGTGTTGTGGGTGATCGAGGAAGAATTTGGAAAAAGTGGTGATCAATGAATAAGTTACTTTTCTTGCATTTGGTTGGGCAGTGATCATAAAAAAAGTCTGAATTTTTCCAAAAACATGAATGAATGTTACCAGACAATAAGTCAGGGATCAATTTAGCAAGAACGTACACAGCAAACTGGACCCTCACTAAAAACCTACTTGACAGGGAATTTTGAAAAAGCACAAAAAACATTTTTTGTAGACATGATAAGTAAGTATTTGAATATTCAGTCCTGTGGCTCCTTTTGTGTGGCATGTATGCATGATACATACATACATAGACAGCTAGACCAACATAAAAACTGAAGAAACCTATGCTGACAGGTTCAAATTAATTGGTTTAAATCGATAATTATTCATCATTTTATTGGTATAAAATGAAATACTGTATATGCTGGAATATAAGACATGTTTTACAAGGGTATTTGGAGGACTCTCACTCACTGCGATTCATCCAAGCCCTATAACTATTTATATTGATCTTTATTAGATACCCTGTCCCAAGATTTGTGCAGAAGAAATCAATCAGAATTATCCAGGGTGTCGGGGTATATCTTCTGAGTATCGTATCCCAGGTGAATGTACTGATCGTATATAGAGAAGAGAAGGAAAGATAACAGGTATGGGGATAGTGAAATAGCTACCCTATGCAGGGGGTCTTGTTTTGTTTTACCCTACTCTAGACCAAGCTCAATATATTCTACCTATAATGAGCAATGTGCACAATCATTATGGATTGACAATATCATTCACAAAAATAAAGTCATGCAATATGGTTGACTGAAATAGATTGGACAATGCAGAAGAATTTTGCTATTTAGACTACATTTAAAACCACAACAACAGTGACTTCATTGATGTACATATTACACATGCTACAGCTAAGTTTATGAAGATGAGTGGAATTTTGAAGGATAAGAAAATAAATCTTTGTGTTAGAAGGAAATTGTAAGTCTTATGAGATCAAGGTTAATCTATGCTACTCAAAGTTGGCGGCCAAAAGAATACCAGTTGAAAAAACTTGAATCATATTGGTACTTGTTTCAGATACAGATGGTCAAGGTTATAAACGTTAACCAGATGAGCCCAGAAAACCTGATAATTTTGCCTTCCACTATACGAACAAGGATTTGGGAAATCTCATCAAAACTTCACCTCTCGGGCAATTCATAAATGTCCAATATCTAAAGAATACTGCGCATGTGCCGTAGACCAGATACAAATCTTTAGTCTTTTTTTGTTCCTGTCCAAAAATATCACAGAGATCCATGGATAAGGATATCACAGGTCCTTGGCAATATATCACATGAACAAGCCAAATGGGAAAACATAACTGAGGGCTGGTTCCACCAAACTCTTGAATAGAATTTTCAAGTTGAGAAACTAATGTTGTCTCTTTGATATGAGACTACTAAGAGCCTGACCAAAAAAGATAAAAACATTTATATGAATACTAACCCCGTACTGTATATGATAACAGAGCATAGGACACAACATTATATTTGCATAGTTTTTTGTTTAAAATTAATTGTTCATCTCATATACTGGTATATACAGTATAAATTCAACCAGTATATAAATTAGTTCCGACATAATTTCAATTCCTCAAAAAGAAGCAGGTATTTTTGGAAAAATATTTTTCTTATAAGGATGGTTTCTTCTGATTAAGTTACTGCAATGAAGGTGCAGAGAGACGTAATGCTTACCAGTACAGGAAACAGAATTGGTAGACCGAGTTCAAGTTTTAACCAAGGCTGTTTACATTCCTTTTGGGAAGGTATGAATCAACTTTTTGCCCTATCTATGGATCAATAGCAGAAAAGTTGGAGTCCTTTAGCGCTGAAGGTAGTCTATCTAAAAGAAGGTTACTCTGATGGAAAAAAAAAATTCATGTTGGTGGTCGCCATAGCTGGTCCCAAGACTTTCTCACTGAAACCACTGCAGAGAGGTTGAGGCCCTATGCTCCACAAGTAGTCTACAGCAATAAACAAGTTGCTGCAATTGTAATATTGCACTTATATCCGCAGTAAGATAAAGTTATTTTGTATCTCATAACACAGAATGACCAAATATGCTTCTCGAATGCTCATACTAAAATCTTGTAAAAGGTACAAATTTTATGCAATCGACCAACTAAATGGGATTTTTGGCATCCAATGTTTATCTCCCGATGAAAAATTTGTTTAGATTTCTCATTCTTCATCCTTCTTATCAGTGTGCTATCTTTTATGCTTTGCACCTGCGGGCAATAAAGCAGTGAGTCTTTATCTCGCGTCCTCTCAATCTGAGACACCAACCTTTGAATCAAATCTCTGCACTCCTCTATCATTTGTTGTTTTGATCAACGGTGCCTCCCTATGAGCAGGTGTGCCTCATAGTGACATTACTGTGTTACCATGCTTTTTGCACATCCTGCCGGTATCCTACCTCTTATCCGAAAAAATCACACTTTTTATTTCAGGTCTGTATGACAGGGGGATATATGTTAAGTGTCTAAAGTAAGTCAAGATTTATTCAAATAAATTAATTGAAACAACTGTTTACACATGGAAAAACCTGTACACAGCAAAGCCCAGCAATGGAAGATCTTTTTCCAAAGGATCTTTATTCCCTAACCAAAGACCAAACTATAAAAGTTTTTTCAATTTATTCAAGCATAATACATGCAATTTCATTGCTCCCATATACAAATCTAGTACAATTGAAATGTTCAATAAAATATCATCATCATTAAAATTATAGCAAAAAAGTAACTTTGAATCCAAATTTGAAATGCATTTAATATCTATCTACCTCAGTCTGTTCATATCTATCTATCTGTTTATTTGGGTCTATTCATTATCTATCTATCCATCTCAGTCCGTTCATTATCTATCTATTTATCTATCTCAGTCAATTCATATCTAACTATTTATATCAGCCAGTTATCTATTGATCTGTCTGTCTATATCTATCTATCTACCTGTCTGTTTATCTATCAATCTATCTCCATCTATTCATGTCAAAATCCTAAATGTTTTCGGTCTATTCTGTTTGATATTATCTGATATGAACAGTTGCTCCAGTCTAATAATTAATCAGTCTTTATTCATCTTACTAATGTCCTTGCATAGTCTCTTTTGTCAATCTAGATTGTTTTTATGAGTCATAGTCAAAGGCTCTGATTACACAGGTAGAAGACCGCCTTTAATGTTTATTTCTGAATTGAAAATAAACAAATTATCTGTATGAGTCACCATAGCCGCATATGTACCAGGACTAATCATCTAAAAAATTATCTTAAAAAATAGATTGTTTATCTAAAATTATGATTATAAATACCAACACAAGATTCAAGTATTGTTGGTTGGTCCAAAATGATCAGAGACTCAATAGAGCTCTTTTTACAAAAAACAAAAAACATTTTTAGCGAGGGTCTAGTGATGTACACAGGCAAATAGATCTTTTTATCTAAAATTATCTAAAAAGAATAGATCTTTATCTAAAATTATCTAAATGATACCAGCACAAGATTTGGGCCTTGTTGGTTGGTGATTTTGACCATAGAGACTCAATGAAGCACTTTTTTGAAAAATAAAAAAAACCTCCTTAGGTGGTGTTTAGGGATGTACCCATGCAAATTTTCAAGGTTGTAGCCCCCAAAATGTGACCAGGAGTGCCTGGAGAGACATGCACACAGTGACAAATAAAGAGAGAAGAATCTGTAGCCCATTTGGCTGGTTGGTCAGGTGGGCCATATGTGGGGCTAGAGTGATTCGATTTCTGTTCTGGCATACTGACCTGACTTAATAAAAAACAATCGCATTTGCTCTTTTTAACATTAATGTAGGACATTCTCTTTCACTGACCAATATGCAGTAAGACAAAAGAAATGTTGCACTCAATCAGACAAAATTATCTTTACTGCAATTTTATCTCTGAAGTGGTCTCACTTCCTCTGCAGAATGATGTCATTAAAAAGTCAATTTCCTACTCATTTGTATGATATGTGAATGTCTGCAATGCAGTTAGAATTACTCTTTCTGCTTGACCTGTCTTGCTGTATGGTTGGATATACAACGATTAGCTATTCTGTCAGACACATAAATTACAATGATAGGAAAAAACCTATCCTATCTAGTGAATTTAAAGCATAAATGATGAAAGTAACTCTGAAAAACATGCCTGCAGAGCATTTTGGTGTAGAAGAAATAGGTATTTTATTGATATTTCATCTAATATTATAAAGACAAAGAACGTTTGTTTCTGCTTATTTTTTATGGACTCCTAAATGGTTGCACTCTACAAGCTGAAAATTTGTGTACGCGGGTAACTTAACGCCAGGATGAATCCAGGATAGGTAGAATTGACCTCTGGTGACTTCCAATGGCCATTTCAAGGTTAGGTCAATTCGGGGATTTTCAACCCATCTGAAGGTTTGCGATCCCTACTTCTATGTTGGAATTTACAACATGACCTTCAAGTTTTGATTACAGCCATGCACCCCAGCTAGAATATGATAATGTTTTATCTTGATAATTTTTTTTGATAGATGAAGCCTTGTAAATCATTATCTACAAAAAAAAACCTGAGTTTGAGTCTCACGTAGAGTTTATCCTTTATTGTGGATCAGTGCTATTCATTTACTGTGTAGGCTTATGATCTGAATAAGTTGTTGGAAAGCAGCTAAAAATTAAGGTGAAATTAATATTGATAATCTGTGCCTTGCATAAATGATCGCTTTTGTCTGCGCATGTGCAAGAACTAATTATCTAGAACTATCTAAAAAATGGATTTCGTTCAATCTAAAATCATCTAAAAATTGATTTTTTTTTAGCTAAACTTAGCTCAAAAAATGTTGTTTTCTATCTAAAATTACCTAAAAAATGGATTTTTTTAATCTAAAATCATCTAAATAAATTTTTTTGTTTTCAAATCTAAAACTATCTAAAAAAAATAGATTTTCTTGTTTCTTGTTATCAAAAATTATCAAAAAAAATACCAGCACAATATTTGAGCCTAGTTGGTTGGTTGGTTCAAAATGACTATAGAAACCCCAAAAGGCACATTTTGAAAAAAAACAAACATTTCTAAATGGTGCCCAGAGTACTCTCTAAAAAAATAGATTTTTTAAATCTAAAACTATCTAAAAAAAATAGATTTTTTTTTAAAATCTAAAATTATCAAAAACTATACCAGCACAATATTTGAGCATTGTTGGTTGGTCCAAAATGATCATGGAGACCCCAAAAGGCACTTTTGAAAAAAATAAAAAAACATTTTTAAATATTGCATAGTGTATTCATGCAAATTTTCAAGGTTGCAGACCCGAATATGTTACCAGGAATGCCCGGAGACACAAACAGACAGCCGCAGAGACCTATAAAGAGGAAAGAATCTGCAGCCTACCCAGCTGATTGGTCAGATGGGCCATTTTTGTGACTATGATGAATCGATAATATGTATATTCTGTTTATCAGGAGGTTTTAAAACAAAAAGGAGGGAAGTAACACTATGAGAAGCATGTTTGTGAGTTACGAATATTTGATTAATAAACAAGAAAGTATGGTGGACTTGGTTAATATCCAGATGTTTGGTCAGTTACTTGATAGAAATCATCAAGTGGCCTATGTCTTTTGGCAGCATGTCATGTTGGGGATAATCAATTTTAAAATTGGTAAAAAGGGTTATCAATGAATGAAATACTTCTCTTGCTTTTTGTTGGGCAGTGATCACTGAAAAATGTCCAGATTTTCAAAGGGAACAATTTAGCATAAACTTACATTGCAAATTTTATCCTTTTAGCTCCATCAGTGTGGCCTGTATGCATGATACATACATAGCCAGCCAGACAAACTGAAAAACTAATGAAACCCATGGTGACAGTTTTGATTCTAGTTTGTTAATCTAGCATTGATTACTGACAATTTTCCAGAGTTCATGCTATGAATCAAAGTTTGCAGAGAAAAAAATTCCTGTCCTGCATATTTAATCAATGTTTTGAAATGATTATCCTGAATATTAAGTTGAGTTTTTGCAACATTTTAAATCACATTATGGGAAGCAAATTTCAACATTTTTAAGCCTTTTCATATCATGGGAAGCAAATCTCAACATTTTTAAGCCTTGTCATATCATGGGAAGCAAATTTCAACATTTTTAAGCCTTTTCATATCATGGGAAGCAAATCTCAACATTTTTAAGCCTTGTCATATCATGGGAAGCAAATTTCAACATTTTTAAGCCTTTTCATATCATGGGAAGCAAATCTCAACATTTCTAAGCCTTTTCATACTATGGGAAACAAATTTCAACATTTTTAAGCCTTTTCATATCATGGAAAACAAATTTCAATTTCCTAAAAACATCAAAATAAAAAGGTGACTTTACAACAGATTATTGTTTTATTATACATAGTATAGCCAGCCATTTAACACTTTAAATGCAAAGTTTTTAAAGACAATTTTGTAAATTCAATATTGTGTTTCTTTTAAGGGCTATAGAGAGAGAATGGTTCATGATAGAAGGTTGCTATAAAGAAATGAAATTATCAGAATGGTACAAGGCTTATGTTGGAAAAAAATACTATCTGATTTGCATATGATGACATCATCATGTGGCGGCTGTTTTGGATTTTAGAATTTTCAATACAATTTTCTTACCATTTTATAAAAAAATCTCTGAATAAAACAACCGTGGTATTTTACTTCAGAATCATGCCAATAATTATATGCCACTTATTGGTCATATATACAGTGTATTTTTTGTATAGATCATCTGTTGAGTGGGTGGGTGTGGTTGCAATTCACGATAATGGCACATCCATCCCAGAACAATGGAGCCTTAGTCTTCTTCAAAGTACTCTTCTTTAGACCCCAAACACTCATCCCAGTATTCCTCCCACTTTTTAAAACAGTCTGTAAAGTCATCTGATGAGATCACCATCAGCAATTTGGTCACATCATTCTTAATCTCATCTATGGTCTGAAATCTCACTTTGAATGCTGAAAAGCCAGTCACTGAGAGCTGAATCTGGATTGAAGGTGATGGCCAACAGACCTGAATGATGCAATGTTTTCAGAAAACAAAACCTGCGTGAGCGAAGAATGGTATACTTAGTCATTGTGAATGCAACAGTCAAACAACACACAAGCTCAGTCTCACTACCAACTGAGTAACCTCACCAGAGAGTATGTTCATGCATATGCAGTAAGGTCTCCTCTAAGTTAAATCAAGGCCATACAACTGGTTCTGGAAATACTAATCGGAACATTGTGAGATTCACACTTATGTAGTTTGTATTTTCTTTTCACAAAAAGAAAGTATGTGAAAACTATGCAGTACACACAATGTTACATCTGTACTGACTGAGTAACCCCTTGGGAGAGTGTCTGTTTATCCATGCACAGTAAGGTTCCGTCTGATTATTAGCCAAGTCACATCACGGCCACACAACTGGTTTTCAAGATATTCAAAATGACTGGATACTTTTGAACAAACCCTATACAGTCGGAAAAAGATATCCATTCTTCACATAAATGAATCACCATAGCCCATGCGTGTACGATAATTAATGATCTAGAAAATTATCTAAAATTATTCAAAAAATGAATCTTTTTTATCTAAAATCATTAAAAAAAAAAAGCACAAGATTTGGGTGTTGTTGGTCCAAAATGACCAGAGAGACACCCAAAAACAAGAAAGCCACCCATAGGTGGTGTACTCATGTGAATTTACATGGTAGTAGTTCCCAAAATGTGGGCTGGAGTGCCCAAACACACTCATACATGGGCGAGCAAAGAGAGAAGAATCTGTAGCCTACCTAGCTGGTTGGTCAGGCAGGCCATTTGTAGGGCTACAGTGACTCGATAACATTCATTTTCTCAAGTTGTACCATGCCATGCAATGCCATGCCCAAAATATAATTTAGTGACACGTGACCCAGACATGCCATTTGGAAACATCTCAGTATCTCATTTCCTGCACTGTTTTGCAGGAGAGCTTTTGGGCCAGGATATTTTGAAGGTAAAAATCATTCCAAGTCTATTCGGAAGCTTGCTTTGCTTAGTAACATGAATATGATTCAATTTTTTGATAAGTTGCAATCAGCAAAAAAAAAATGGAAAAATAGCTCTCATCAATCATGCAAGGCTTTTAGACTTGTGCATACAGAGCAGACACCACCCACCATGTGAATATGTCATACAGAAATACTGTGTTATCTCATTATAGTTTATGACAGATTCATTTGGTGGAGCATTGAATTGGAGATCTTAGAGTCCAGTGCTCGACCTCTGAATGCTAAGGAAATTGCTTAATTGGAAAAGCATCGGATTGGGAAATATGAAATGAAATGTTCTAAGAAATTCAAGTACACCTGACCCTATATAAAGTGATAAGCGCACTTTTTCTCTTAGAGAGACTGTACACATTCAACCTGTGTGTGGGCTTTTGGAAGGATGAGGAAAATAAAGGAATTGATCGTATTTTCTTAACTGATGGTATAAAATGGTTGTGAAATATTTTTAGAACTAAAAGCACGTATTTGATTTAACTCCCATCAGTTACTGAATCTAAATACATTTACGCTGTTGTTGGCCAAAACTAATTTTTCATCTAAATGGTCTTCAGCAATTTGTTTACTACAGATATTTCCCGTTATAATGTAGATGCTGGAGTCAAAGAAAGCCAACCGCATTATAACAAATCTGTTATGCATTTAACTATTTTGGAGCTAAATATAGCTATTTTTTAGCTATATTAATATTTTGAGGTCCATCGTCCACCTGGGTTGTAATGTGAACTACATTTTGATATAACAAGCCTGTATTGGCTAAAATGGTGCTGATAACAAATATTTCTAATCTGTAACAAGCGGAAAGTTAACATTTCTATCACAATACTAGTTTGACATGTATATTAAGAAACTTGGGATCTTCCTTATTGTCAGCTCAGCTCAGCTCAGTACAACTTGATCACTTCCAGTTTCGTGTAATACATGAGGTAATGCTTTTGTTACCCTTTATAAAAAAACAATCTATGAAGACCCGATCATTGTTTGCAGCAATTATAGGTTTTCACAGGGGCAGGATGCTAGCCAGACATACAAGATAGACTGCCTCACGACCCTTAACGTCCTGCTATTTTAAACCCATAGCTGGGTATTTGTGTAAAGTGGATGTTAACTGTCCCAGCTAGAGTTTGAACAAGGTTTGCCGACTCCATTCTCAATGCCAGTAACCATTAGGCCATCTGCACATCCCATTACAAGCACTCAGCCGTAAATAGGTTGAGTGTCACCATTATGTCAGAACGACAGATTGCTAGTAGTTAAATGAGATTGTCTTTTAGTTACTACTACTACTAATAGTCATAATAAGAGTAATATAACAAATAAAAATATAACAGGTGTGGTTAGTCACTCAATAGAGGCCTTGACCAACATTTTTTGACAGAATACCATGTTGGGGGTGATCAATTTAAAAAAATTGGAAAAGGAGTGATCTACGAATAGGTTACTTCTCTCATCTTTTGCTGGGCAGTGATCCCAAAAGAGTCTGAATTTTCAAAAAAAAATAAGCGTGAATGTTGTCACATATAAACTAGGGATTAATTTAGCATAAACTTAAATTGCAAATTGAACCCCCCCCTCTAACAACTAATTGGGAGAGAAGGGGATTTAAGAAAATAATCTTTTTTTTCCTGGACATAATAATAGGTAAATGTTTAAATTTTCAGGCTTCTTGTATCATTGTATGCATGGTACATGGCCAGCTATGGTGACAGTTTTTGTTGATGGTTTCTAATAGTAAAACTAGCTGTTTCTACAACCTGTGATGTCATCAGTAGCAAATTAAGTGAATACACAAAAACTTCAATTCCATCTAATGATTGTATATACAGAGACAAATTAAATACTATAAGCATAAATAAAATGTAAACAGATTTGGCGATAATTATATGGATTCAAAAAGTTGACTGACAGGTCTGGTTAGTCACCCAAAAGAAACTGTCACTCAACTGACATCCTTCAACAGCATACTATGTTGGGGATGAGCAATTAAAAAATCACTTCTCCCGCCATTTGTTGAGTGGTGATCACTAAAAATGTCTGAATAAAAAAAAAACAAGTATGAAAGCTGCTGGACACAAACTAAAGGATCAATTTTGCATAAACTTACATTGCAAATTGAAGCCCCCATTAAAGAGGGGAGGATTTTTCATTTTAAAAATCAGAAAGAACATTTTTTTCTTGATTCAATTAGTAGAGTATGTATAAATTTTCAGCTCTCTAGCCCTGTGGATGCAGGCCCATCCGTGCAATACATATGTACATGGTCAGCTAGCCAGCCAGACCAACTTGAAAATTACCTAAAAGTGCAAGAGGTAACTCAGATCAGAAGTTATCCCCTTGATCAAACATTCAGACACTTATCACTATTCATGACGTAAAGTATCAACATCAGAGGGGGGCTCAGAGAGTACAAAGAGCACATTTTGCACACATCCCTCTCATAAAAGAATTTGTGATTTCCATTTTTTTTCTGAATGTTGATCTGAGCAAGAAACAGTGAAGGTCATTTACCGTCAGGGCTGGATTTAGATCTTGGGGTAGCCGGGGCACTTCGTGTTCGGTTGGGCCCTCTTACGCAGAAATCAAAATACCTGGCAAATCATAAAATTCACACATCAAAGTCCGTTTTTTGCATTTAATTGGAACTGACAAGTTATACATACATGGAAAGGTTAAATGAGTTATGTATCTGAAGTAAATACATGTTAGTACATACCGGTAAAACTCCTAGAAATTTTTTTGCCGAGACCAATTCATTCTTGTAACCCACACTCCAATTGCTGTAGACCCTAATCACAAGCAGTAATTTTATTTATTTATTTAAATTTTTGAAGGCGTTACAATGAAATGGATTCCAAAGAGAATTCCAAGCAGTAATTATTAATTTATTTCAAATTAAAGAAACTTACTTTTTAATTATAATATTTTTTTTTGTAGTATTTTTGTATAAAGGGGAAATTTAGGCTAGAAGGGGGCCTTGGGCTATTGCCCCTTTTCACCCATTATAAATCTGGCCCTGTCCACAAGGCTTTAAATGAATGAAAATCACCATAGCTTTGAAATTGGATTTCAATGATTTAATCAAAGAATTCCCACAATTCAGCACTGAATCTTCGTTGAAGATTTGAATTGGTCAGGAACTAAAGCAAATCTTACAGACAGATAAAAAATGGTGTATTATTGGGATCCATCCACCAAAACTGTCAACATCAACATTGGTTTCTTCAGTTTTAAAATGGATCTGTCTGGTTTGATGTCTGCATCACTTGAGTTAGCAGGCAGAAAATATGAACATTTACTTCTTATTATTTCTAGAAAAAATTCATCCACAAAATTGATATTTGGTGGGGAGGGGTTTGATTTACAATCTAAGTTTATGCTGAATTGGTCCCTTAGTCTGTGTCTGGCAATGTTCATGTTTGTTATTTGAAAATTCATTTTTTAAGGCGAGAGAAGTAACTTATTTATTGATCATCCCTTTTTCCAATTTTCCTAATTAAATATCCTGAACACAGCATGCAGCCAAAAGACATTGTTCATGTGACAGTTTCTATTGAGTGACTAACCAGACTCAAATGTATATTTCTTTTGTGCTAGTACGACTCATAAAAGATATTAGTGGTTCATTATAGTGCAGCAGATAACCAGGATGATTGTACACTTTTTGGAAGTAGCATGAAATTTCTAACATGGTACATAACATTAATTTTCGCCATCTTGAAAATGATACCTTTCCTGTGGTCAAACTGTGGCAGACTTTAAGTATGTTAGTGAGAACATCTGTATCACAAAAAAGACATTGAGAAAGCCTTTTTTGTTGAGGTAAGGTGATTTTTTTCTATAAATGCACCTGATTATGTAAGGAATATAAGAAATTCATCATCATCATCAGTCTTTTAGCGTCCGTCGTTGGACATAGACCTTCCCCAGGATTTGCCACACTTCTCTATCATGGGCGTCACGGAGCCAGTACTTCCTGAACTTATCTAGTTCATCTCTCCATCTAATATTTTGCCGGCCTCGGTTGCGCATATGGTCTCGGGGAATCCATGTTGTGAGTCGTGATGTCCATCGATTGTCAGCCATTCTTGCAACATGGCCAGCCCACCGCCATTTGAGATTTTTTATGGATTCTATGATGTCTCTAACTCTTGTCTTTTCCCGGATGTGTTGTGCTGTTTTGTGGTCTCTCCATGTGAGGCCCAGCATTATTCTTTCATGTGCACGTTGCATGGTTCTCAGCTTACGGGTCTGTTTCTTGGTTAAGTTATAAGAAATTACTGCAAATCATTTCATAAATTCAGCTCTGTAAATTACCCATTGCATTGCTGAGAATATTGGCAACATGTTTTTTTCACATCTGCTGTACTTATACTTTGATATTTCAGTGATATATTGTTCATATCATGATCAGCATGCTACCCAGTACTAAAAGTATTTGCAAAAGAATATCTCGTTAACGTTTTTTTTTTATTTGACCTCAATGTAAATATATTTTCTTTGGTTCTTAGTTGGAAATGCAAACTTAAATGTTCTCCCATGCAGTTTAATTGAATGTTTTTCTAGACTGTTTGATCCCCAAATCAAACATGTTCAAACATTAAACCATTTGACTGGCGGCCATCTAGAATTTGACCTCTCACAATCCTCAGAGATTAATTCTGACTTACCTTCAGATCAGAAAATAAATGTCATGGTACGTCCTAACTAAGTAAGAAATTACATGATTCTTTTAAAAGGTACATAATTGGTCATAATTTGAGAGCTTATCTGTTATACTATATTAATTATCATATATACAATACATAAGTTGCAGTAATCATCTCTGGTCGGAATAGGAGTAGGATTATGAGTTTAAAATGGCCATCTGTATACACTTGACTGTGTAGTCAGTAAAGTTTATTTATTTCTCATGAAAAATGCTCAGAACAATGTGTCAGGGGAAATGAATCAAGAGTTGTGAAGCAATCAAATACGATTAAAAAAATTCCCCTAAATGACAGAGATGGATTCACATATCGTCCAACATTGTCATCAATATAGTTGGAAGAAATTCTCTCACAAAAAGGTGCCCTACTTCAGTCCACCAAGTAATTACAGTCTGGTGAGAAAAGAGTTATGGTGTGATAGGCATGTACGTAACAAGCGAAGTAGGTGCAATTAACATTATTAGAATTCTCAGTTAAAGTTGCAGTGCATTAAGATCTTGATTGGTGTCCACTGAAAAAGTTCAAATGTGAAAAGACATCATTTAAACAAAATTTGCAAATGTTAACCAGTTTCTTGTTTAGCTGGGTTTTTTTGTGTTTTGTTCAATATTGACTTCAGCTTACAGCTATTAGATGCTAAATTTGAAACACTTGAAAGAAAGGAAAAAAGAAACGTTAGTTCTTGTTTTGTTTTTGAGAGACTGAGAAGTGTCAATTTTTGTTTGGGAATGAATCAAGAGATACTGTATTTGATGGCGTACAAGACTCACTTCCCCACCCCCCAAATGGCTAAAAAAATAACCCCCAGGTCTCACACGCAGAAGGTTTCTGCTAAGTTGCTTTTGTTTTCTCTTGGGAATTACAACAGTTTTATCATTAAAAAGATTTTTCCTGCTTTCCAAGTTGTATATTTTGTCAGAATTTTTTTTCTCCTGCTATAGGGTAGCTGCACGACAGCCTCCATTCAGTCAGCATAAAGGAATGTCCCA
The DNA here is from genome assembly GCA_963457665.1 of Thysanoteuthis rhombus. Taxonomy (NCBI): domain Eukaryota; kingdom Metazoa; phylum Mollusca; class Cephalopoda; order Oegopsida; family Thysanoteuthidae; genus Thysanoteuthis; species Thysanoteuthis major. The sequence continues at coordinate 34,629,076 of OY735231.1, read as the reverse complement.
CATCCATGGGGCCCACGTGGGGCGAAGTGTATGGAGATCCTTGGATGCCCAACTATCAAAATACCCTTCGGCCTTGCTGATATAGTCCAGAGGAAAGCAGAAAGCGATATGTCTGGCATCAGCTTAGCTACTGGAAGGAAGTCCAGTAGGGTCTCAAACTGCCTTATGGGACTCCACTCCCTGGTTTGGAATCAGAGTTGTCCTTCTCCTAGACTGGTTGCCTTCCCAATGCAAGGGATCCCAATCTGCCTACTATTTAACCCATAGCTAGGGGAGAGAGAGAGAGAGATGGATTCATGCTTTTTCCTGAGGGCATTAGTGTGAAGTGAACATAACCAGCCCCAACTGGAGTTTGAATGAGTCACTGATTCCATTTTCTGAGTCATTACCGACTATGCCAATCGCACATCCTTGTAGAAGCAGATTTCACTAAGGCTGCATGCTTATCAGTAAATGCACCAAAAAAATTCTTCATATTCCCTGCAGAAATATAAAGGAATGATCCACATATCATCCAACATTGTCATCAATACGTGGGACATTCCATTGAACAGAGTGAACAGAACCCATCATGCTGCAGGAAAAAAGAACTTGGACAATATATGCCCATGAGTCTTGTATGGCAAATTGAGAAATAACATCTTTTTTACAAGTATCTATCAGTGATCATCAGTTTTAAATCTTGAATGCATTTCTTTGCAGTTTTATGTGTTGACGTGTTTATCATTGAGAATTTTGTATTCTTATCTGAACTGTCTTGCATCATTTTTTTTATCAATTTGTTCAACAATGTCTTCCAGCATTATTAATATTGCCTTGTTTTTATCTTCATCTTAATTTCTGGTTGCTTTTATCTCAACTTTTTGACTCCTACAACAACAATTAAACAGCATCAACAGAAGTAAAGTGTAAGTGTAGTGGGAATCGATAAAAAGCAACTAAAAATGATGAAGATAAAACTAGTCGAAACAGATAATACATATATCATTATACTTAGATATCAACAATGGATTGAAATTGAAATTGATAATGAAAATATCTTCTTGCTATTCATTTTCAGAGTAATAGTCCAAATTTTTGTGGATGGTCATCAATTTGTTTGTGTTAGCAACTCTATGCACTGGCAACATAGCTTGAAAATCAAATATCCAAGTTCAGCATTCTGGATCAAATGTTTGTAGCCACAATGGGCAAAACTATTTGGGATGGCTGCTCTTTTCAAACTGTGCCAAAAGTCTTCTAAAATCTGCATCACTTCTAAAAATAATACTTTTGAAGTGTGAGTGATTGGTGAAGTTTTGGAGTTATTAAAAGACAAGTGTTCAGAAACCCCATTTACCAATTTAAAACTACTTTGGGTTTTATAAAAAGTTTCTGGTAGAAAATCAATTAAAAAAATATTGATAGTATGTCGATATATCAAAAAGTTAGTTCTATTATGAGACACCCTTTACAATTCTATGACTGTATGATTTAATCTCATTTTTAACTCATTATGTGCTGACAGTACTTCTAAGTACCAAATGTTTCTGTATCTTGGAATTTTTTAGATGAGGCATTATTATTATTTCTATTGGTATTCGGACCATCCTCATCTTGGTTGTTTTTCATACAAGTAATCTGATGGTTCTAGGTTCGATCCTAGTGTGAGACAATATAACAATACTACTAATGCTAAGAGGGGAGTACGGTCAACATACCCTCCGTCGGATAAATAAAGGGTTCGGTTCGTTACTTCCCCACATCTACCAGATGATACCTGACGAAGGCCGTAGAGTGCAACGGCCGAAACGTTGTATGAAAAACAACCAAGATTAGGATGATCCGAATATCAATAGAAATAATACCAAATGTTTCGTCGATTAATTTGATACAAGTTTCACCAGGGACACACAGGTAGGTCATTTTTTTACACTTTTTCCACAGAAATTATTGTATACCTAAATAATTCTTTGTCATTCAATATGTAGCTTCCTAATACGAATAAGAAAAATCAATTACAAAAAAAATCAAAAAATTTTACAGCATTTACTTTGGGCTCTATAAGAAAAAAAAAAAGTAAAATTAACAGGTAATGAAATAAAAAGTCTTGTTAATCACTCAATAATAACCGTCACTTTTGGCAGCAGGCCATGTTGGGGGTGATCAATAGAAAAAATTGGAAAAGGAGATGATCAATGGATGAATTACTCCTCTTGCCTTCTGCTGTGCGGTGATCACTACAAAAGTCTGAATTTTAAAAAAAACAAGCGTGTATGCTGCCAGACACAAACTAAGGGGCCAATTTAGCATAAACTTACATAGCAAATTAGCCCCCCCCCCGGACAAATTTAAAAAAAAAAATCAAACTTTTTTTCCATGCTTGATAAGAAGTAAATGTTCTAATGTAGGTCCGTCGGAGTGACCTGTGCATATAACAAATAGTAATTGATGCTACTTGGTGGTCACCTTTCTTCTCTCTCTCTCTCTGAAGAAAAAAGAGATTTGCACCTATGATAGATGATACGTGCTTGTTCTACCCGCATACCACCTTCTAAGTGTGAGATAGCTAAGGAAATCAAGATGACTGGACTCCGATTTCCATTGAATCAGCATAACGGGGTGTCGTTTTTTGCCAATCCACCAGACTGGGTCTGTATCCATTTCCTGAATTTCTCCATTTGCTCGCCTCTGATTGGTCAACTCTGAATTTCAAGAAAAATAAAGGAAATATATTTGAGCACCTTTCTTTCATAGTTGATATTTACAAAAACACTGGGTGACTTATTTTTAATAAAATTAATGCGATTGGGGTATATCTATGATCTATGAAAAAAAAGTGTCTATTGTAAAACTTTTAAGATTTAAGAAAAAAACATTTTTATGTACTATCATGTGTGTACAGCCTCATTTGCTCATTGAATATCGGACATGAAAATCATTTTTTCTTCATAAATCTTATACATGAAATGTATAAAAAAAAGCCCATAATACTTTTGAAAAAAAAAAAACCCTCTCAAATGAAATAGCAAGATATAAGCACTAATATGTGCATAATTTTACTTGCTATGTATCTTGTCTTATGTTATAAACTAAATCTTATTGTGAATAAATAGTACATTTACAAATTTTATGATAGATGCTTTTTATTCATAAATCGTAAACATATCCCCATCTCACTAGTTTGAAAGGAAAAAAAGTCAAGAGGTGTTTTTGGAAATAATGTACTATGAAAGAAAGGCCTTCAAATTGTCTTCGCATGTTCTTCAGGGAATTTAGAATCGACCAATTGGCAGCGAGCAAATGAACAGTCACTAATCTAAGTTTCGGGAAATTGAATGTCCCCACAGTAGAGTAACCCCCTGAAAGACAGGTAGAGGCTAACAGGTACTACGCATTGTCCAAACGCGACCTTGAACTATGCAGGGCAGGAGTATTCAGCTCCTGAAGGTATCTTAGCATACCCACATATCCAATGCACCATACATACATAGCCAGCCAGACTCACTTAAAAACTGAAGAAACCTATGTTGATGGATTCTAATGTCTTAATCTCCTATAGTTCCTTTTTCTATTAAAATAAATATATTGATCGCTTGCAAGAGAATCGGTTTTATTATGAGACACTGTTCACGTATATGTATGCGTGCATGTGTATACTGATTGTGTTGTGCAGTCAATAGAATCTTATTATTTCTCATGAATAAAAGCATAGGACATTTATTTAACCGAATCACCAAAGTTATTTATTACTTTCTACCAATGTGTAAGCAAATCCTACATCCCTTTGTAATCGAATGATGTCTGCTTAAAATAAAGACGGTTTTTGGTGACATTTTGATAGTATAGTATTGAAACCCTTTCCTATTCAGAAAATTCTACAAGGGCAAATGAATTGTAACCCTATAATGCCAGATGGAATAAGATAGTTGCAATAAAACATCTAGACTGTATCAGTTTTCCATGGGTTAACTGTGTGACATGTGTTCTGATATTGTCCTGTAACAGATGGATTTAGAATTATCATGAGCATTTTTCAGTGATAACATCAGATATACTATGCAACTGCTTGGTTATCCACATGTGTCTGTCTCCGCTGGCCCTAGGGTATACTTTCAGCATGTCTGTTACACTTTTATGCACACCTAAATTGCGGAACTGACGCAGACGAAAATTCTCAGCAATATGTAACATGACCTGGCAAATGTCATAGGCCACGAAAAAAAACAGGAATTCCCTAATTTTGTAAAAATTAAATTATGGTCTCAACTATTTGAGTTTCAAACTTTGGCCTAAAAAAAAAACTGTGTAGACTGCTCACATTCACACGGATGTTAGAAACTTTCAATCAGGAAATCTATCAAAGGGTAACCAAGCTAGACAATTTTAGCAAAAACTGGCAACTTGATATAACAAAATGAATAACTATGCAATAAAATTCATTTTCTTCAACACTATTTCCACATTGCAAAGTTTTATCACCTCAATAAATCTATTTCTTGATTGATGAATGAAAATATATTGTACTGCTCGAAAATAAATCCTAAGATTTAATGAAAAGTTTTCGATGTGAAAATATTTTGTAAACTAGCTGAGTGACATTTTGAGTATGCTGTTGATTGTGTTAAACTATCTTGAATTCTATGTTTTCCCAGAAGAATTTGTCTTGGCCACCTACAAATGCCAGTTATCAGCATGTGTACTTAATTTTGAATGGTGTTTTATCTGATCCAAAGAGCAGTTAAAACAAACTAACAAGCTGTTCAAATTCTAACCTGATTTATTTTTCATTAGCTGAGCATTGTCAACCATCATTGATTTTTCACTAATATTTTCTCTTAAATCTTTTGGTTGCTTTTTATCGCAACCTACTCAGAGTGTCAGTCTTTGGTGATGAGAAAACAGCACGGATCAAAAAGAAAGAATCAGCTCTGGGCAAGACTTGAACTTGCATCCCTTTCACTTCAGGTAGGTGCATATGTACAACGCAAAAGTGTGATATGATTTCTTCAAAGGAAAATAATTGACGGAAAATGAGGTTCTTTATTTTCTTGTTGAGTGATTTTGAGAGATGTGTCAAAAGTTAGGTGAGACACAAGGAATGCTGGGTAATTTCACAAATGAAAAGAGTAATCAATCTACTCATTTTTTCTAAACTTTTGGGTTGCACTAAATATTATTTTATTACATATATATATATATGTGTGTGTGTATGTACAATATACAAATTTGTAAAGTAGACAATGGAAATGAAAATACTAGAGACTAATTAGCACATCTCAAATTATTTAAAGCCTTCAGCAGAGCAAGCTCAAACTTCAAAAATAAGTTGATCCCAATAATCCTAAAAATAAGAGTATATAACCAATGCATCCTCATGATAGTCACTTATGGAGCTGAAACATAGAACCTAACCAAGAGACAGACCTACAAACTGAGAGGCATGCAACGTGCACATGGAAGAAACATGCTCAACCTTACATGGAGAGATCACAAGATAAACCTTCCCCAGGATTCGCCACAATTTTCTATCATTGACATCACGGAGCCAGTATTTCCTGAATCTGTCCAGTTCGTCTCTCCATCTTGTGTTCTGTCGGCCTTGGTTTCTTATGTGATCTCTGGGGATCCATGTTATGAGACGTGATGTCCATCGGTTGTCGGTCATTCTTGCAACATGGCCTGCCCATTGCCATTTGAGTTTTTTAATAGTTTCTATGATGTCACAGACACCCATTATCTTCCTGATATACTGTGCTGTCTTGTGATCTCTCCATGTAAGGTTGAGCATTATTCTCTCATGCGCACGTTGCATACTTCTCAGTTTGCAGGTCTGTCTCTTGGTTAAGTTCCATGTTTCAGCTCCATAAGTGACTATCGGGAGAATGCATTAACATGCCACAATAGTTGACAGAGAAGAGGTGAGTGAATACTCAAACAACATCATTAATCTCAACAGTAGGTCGATAATGATATTACACGCATATATATATATATATATATATTTACATAAATGACTCTTACGGTAATGAGTCAAAAGTAACGAAAAGATGAATATCTATACCTTGCATAAGTGAATCACTATGGCTCACATGTGTACGAGAATTAATTATCTAAGAAATTATGTAAAATTATCAAAAATAATAGATCTTTTATCTGAAAAAAAAAAAACACAAAAAACAGACCAAGATTTGGCCATTGTGTGTATATATTTGAGTATGTGCGTGTGTGTATGTGTGTGTATGTGTGTGTGTGTGTGTGTGTGTGCGTGTGTGTGTGTGCCTGTGTCCAGATGCTCCTGGTCACATTCTGGCGATTACAACCTTGAAAATTTACACGAGAACACTAATAGGCACCATCTAAAAACAGTTTTTATGTTTTTCTTAAAAGAATTCTTTTTGTGATCTCCATGGTCATTTTGGACCAACAACGCCCGAATCTTGCGCTGGTATTTTTTAAATAATTTTACATAATTAGTTCCGGTACATGCACAGACCATGATGAGTCAGTCATGTGAGGTAGAAATATTCTCTTTAATCTTAATTTCTAATTGTTTCTAATCGCAACCTAATAAATATTATCTATTTTCGCTAAATATCTCCATGTCTACGGCAGTGAATAGATATTATCCATGTTTAATAAATATTTCATTGATTGCAAAATATTTTTCGCTTCAATCAGCATGAATAAACAATGCTACCCTGATAACAATAACCGTTATTAACATTGTTATATCGTTGAGTTCATTGCGTCGCCAAAAAGTTATGTCATCAAAGTCTGGTTGCCTATGGTAAGGTCAAACTACTTCAATGTTGTTAACAACAGTTATATGTCCAAATATTATATCTGTAGCTGGATATCAGCTGTTATCTTTCCAGCATAGTTACACTTGGTATAAGTCAATTCCTTGTAGCCAGCTATGTTAAACTTCATATGCTTCCCAAGTATGTTGTATCTGCTTGCAACTGTTCCAAACTTTCAACAAAGGTTTCTTCGGTCTTCAAGTTTGGCTGGCTATGTATCAGGTATTCAGGCTGTACCAATTGAGCTAAAAAGCAGAAAATTATAAAATTCTTCCGTATTACACCAAGAAAAAAATTCTGATAATTCTTCCCTTGAATAGGTTTTTAATAGGGTGTCCAATTTTCAAGCTAAGTTTTTGCTAAATTGATCCCTGAGTTTGTGTCATGCTTGTTTTTTTTTAATTCAGATTTTTTCTGTGATTACTGCCCAACAAAGTGCAAGAGATGTAACTTATTTATTGATCGGCCCTTTTACAAATGTTTCAATTGATCACCCCCAACACAGCAGGTTACCAAAAGGCATGTCACAAGATGCTTTCTATTGAGTGACTAGCCAGACCTGTCTGATGCTGAGATTTGATTGTAGTACTCTGAGCAGTTTACTAAATTGTTCAATTTGTTGCTAGTTCTCGATGAAGATAATGTTGCCTACTCACAGAAATTTCTCATGCTAAATCAACCTCGAAAAAGCCTCAATAAACACCAATAAATACTGTTAGCCATTTCATAGCTATTTCAATTGCCAAAAATTGTGTAAAATTACTGGAAAATAGTGCAAAAAAAAAGGCTAATAATAGTGCTAAATTTGGAATTTTCTTGCGGCCTAAATAAGAAATGCACTAAATTTAACGCAAAAGGTACAAAATTGGCAACACTGGACACTGACTTAATCACAATGGTTGCCAATGGCTGACTCACAAACATCAGAATATTTCCCAGGACATGTAAATAACATAGAAACCGGTCAGATGCATAGAATGCAAAGGATTCACATGATACTCTAGTTCTACAGGTTTTATGCAAATGAGAATATATGATATTAGATGCAGTATGAGGATGACGTCAGGCAGTACAAAGCAGTTTTAGTCCTCACCCCTCTACACACACACTACACAAGAACCCTTGTCCTATAGTCATCCTGTTTTTATCTGCAGTAACCCTTTTAGCATGCCATACTATATTCACATGCCGGTAATCGATAGTCAATCTATTTTATTAATGGACATATTGTAGTGAATTACAAGTTTAACTCTCCAGCTGTCTTCAACTCTCTTGGGCCCTTTTTTGTCCGCCAGGGCCTGGTGTGATGCATTGGCTGCACCCTGGTTGTAAGGTAGTAAGCCAACTATCAGACAAACATACAATTTTTAAAAAGCAAAAACAATCATTAAATCGGATCACTGTAGCCCCACAGATAGCCCGACCAATCAGCCAAGTGGGCTACAGATTCTTCTCTTTCTCTGAGTGTCCTTGTCTACCTATGTGCCTATCTATGTGTTTGTGTGTCTCTGGGTGCTCCTGGTAACATTTTGGGGGCTATAACTATGAGTATACCACCAGACACTATCTAATGACATTTTTTTTTCTTTCAAAAAAGCACTTTTTTAGATTTCTAAGTTCATTTTTGGACCAACAATGCCTGAATCTTGTGCTGGTATTCTTTTTCAGATAATACGGTTAAAAGATCTGTTTTTTAAAGATAATTTAGGATAATTTGAGATGATTTTTCAGATAATTTGCTCTGGTACATGTGCAGGCTATGTTGATTCGTTTATGCAAGGTACTGATGATGTCATAACTTCATTCCATGGGGGTTGGACTCAGAAAATTAAGACAGAAGATTTTCAGGAATAGGATGTGTTCATCAATCAAATTCAGTGAAATGTTTTATTTATAAAGAACTAGCTGCCTTAACACACATATATAATGGGGGAAAAGAGAGCGTCTAAAAGAGCTTCTTAATTCTCCATTTTTGTTCAGCACTGTATAATCACTGCTTCAGATTGACGGTCTGAGTGGTGATAAGAATTTTCAAATGAAAGACGAGATATCTCTGAATTTTTGAGATGAGGTATTATCATTATTTCTATCAATATTCGGACCATCCTCATCTTGGTTGTTTTTCATACAACGTTTCGGCCGTTGCACTCTACGGCCTTCGTCAGGTATCATCTGGTAGGTGTGGGGAAGTAACAAACCGAACCCTTTATTTATCCGACGGGGGTATACAAACAAATTACTGCAAAGTAAACTGATGGTTCTAGGTTCAATCCTAGTGTGAGACAATAATAATACTACTAATGCTAAGAGGGGAGTGCGGTCAATATATTTAGTAGCATGCCATGTTGAGGGCGATCAATTGACAAGTCACAATGTTTAAATTTTCAGCGGAATACGAACTAAGAGATCAACTTGGCAAAAATTTACATTGAAAATCGAACCCTCACTAAAATCCTGTTTAGACGAGGAATTTTCAAAGAGAAAAAATATTTTTTCTAGACATAATAAGGAGTAGATGTTTAAATTTTCAGCCCACTAGTTCAATCAGTGTGGTCTGTATGTATTCTACATACAAAGCCAGCCAACCAGCCAGCCTTACTTGAAAAGTGAAGAAACCTGTGGACAGTTTTGGTTGATGGTTTGTGATTGAGATGATAAAACTTACTAAAATTTTGATGAACTTCCATCAGCTGTCAGAGCTTTAGTAGCTCAGTCAATAGAGCAGTATTGCGTAGCACCTGATACATATACTTGTATATGTAGATGTATACCAACTTATTAAATACTGCTGAAGTACATCTTTTGTGAAGCACCTCATATATATATATATATATATATATATATATATATATATATGTTATATTATTTATCTCTGTTAACAAAATCAGAAATTGACTTATTTATGTCTGGTGACATCTGTCGTCTGTTCATACAATGTCTTTGAAAGTATTAAATGGATTTCAATAAAATTTTTTGAATGGGTGGCCAATTGGATGATGAGGTGGTAAAATTTGGGGGTGTGTCCAGGGATTTTCTTGGATTGAGAGATATTCTTCAGTTGTACTTTTCGATTACCATTATGTATTCGTTCATGACTCTCCACACAATATCTCCAAAAGTTTCCAATGAATTCCTCTGAAATCCTAGGTGCATGTGTGTGTGTGGGGAAGAATAGACTATAGAAACACTGATTTAAACTTTTAGGCGGATCCATGCACAATTACCTCCCCTTCATTGTAGTTATATGTCAAAACTACATAATATTGCCAAATTTTCTTTCCGATCTGCAAGATATTTACAAAAGTCATCCATGAATTTCAATCAGATTTTGTAGAAGAATAGATGATAAGGCTATGGAAGAAGTGCTTAATTCTTGAAGCGGATCCATACACAAATACTTCCCTACATTGTAATTATATGTCCAAACTACATAATATAGTCGAAATTTCATTGCTGTCCACGCAATATCTCTGAGAGTAGAGAGTGAATTTCAATGAAATTTTCCGAAAAGGTGGCCAGTAGGGTAGGAAGGAGGTGGTAAAATTTAGGGGTGGATCCAGGGATTTTCAGGGGATTAGGATATTTTTCCATTTTTTAAATTTTTTATAGTTACATTCATACTCAAGAACGTCTACATGATATCTCCACAAGTTCTCAATGAATTCCAATGATATTTTATAAAAGGATGGACAATACGCTATGGAAGAACTGATTGAATTTTGGGTTGGATCAATGTGCAATTACCCCCACCCCCCACCCCACCCGACAATGGCGTCGGCAAAGGTCTGTGTTCTCCGAGTGCTTTCTGGTTATATTGATCTATTCATCGTTCTCATCTAGACTGGAATAAATCAATGTATAATAATGACAATTCCTCATCTAAAAAAATCAGACAGAAATTATCAGAGTGGTACAAGCCTAGTATATATAAGCATAGGTTAAATGTTGCAGTTACCAGGAGGTCAGGAGTTCAATTCATGGATTGGGTAGTGATATCTATACTTATTCTGGTTGAGCAGGAACAAACAAAAACTGGCATCCCTAGGATGAAATAATATAATAATCAACTGACATATAGACACCCCCCGAAAAAATATGCACCCTAGAGAAGGTAAGAGAGTACAAAGCTAAAACATTGCCCATAACAACATCTATAACAAGTAAGATGAGAACAATAGCTTGAATAAATCAATTTATAATGATAATTCCAGAGCTCAAAAAATTAGAAATTAAGTATTTAGTTGAAAAGCCAAGGACTTTGAACTTAAAAGATTAAAAGTTTAATTACATGCAAATTATCATGAGAGATAATTATACTGAAAAAGAATATTAGCTTTGAAGGTGACTAACACCAGGTAGATAGCCTGTGTGTCATTTTTTTTCTTTAATACACATATGTTATCTATTTTTCTCTGTGATTTTATGAGAAAGCTGTTACGTGGAAGACGAACACAGATAATTATCATAATTGCCTCCATGTCATGATACACACCTTGAACATTCCTTTGATTTTAAAGATATTTTCATCGCTATGTAAAATACACACCACTTCAAAAATCTCTTTTGTTTTCAAGTACAGATTTCGCATTAAAATTAACTAGAGCATGTCCGTTCGAAAGGTGCATCTGGTTTCATGAAAATTTACTGGAAGTTTAAACTTGAGATAATAAGACACAGTTCTTTATTTATAATGCTGTTGATAGTAATAACAGTCAAAACAGA